>JAOVVI020013864.1:0-11699 GCA_028571085.2 Nepenthes alata | reverse complement strand
ATGGATTTATATGAATTTTTGTTCGCCAAAATCCTAGGATTCGCCCGATTATGTTACCCATGAAATGTTTGGGGATTTTACGTAAATTGAGACCAGAATATCATTACTCATATCCTATATAAGTTAATTTATCGATTGGATACCCGATTTGGTGGATTTATGTGAATTTCCATTCGCCAAAATCCTAGGATTCGCCCAGACATGTTACCCATGAAACATTTAGGGCTTTGACTTAATTTGGATCTAGAATATCATTATTCATGACTTAGACATGTTAATATACTGACTAGGTATCTGAATTTGAGGTTTTATGTGAAATTTTTTTCAAGGAGACCCTAACTCGTGCCCGGACCCCATTTAATGGATTAAACTGAGTTTGATGCATAAATTGATTTTTAATTATACTTATCCATGCTTTGAATTTGATGATGTACCCGTTGGATTCCCAAAATTCTAAAAATTAACCGATATGTGTATTCGGATACTATTCATGTACACTGTTCACACGAGTACTTTTCACCTGAGGACATTGAACAATATTTTTCATAATTTTCTATGTTTAATTGTTAATTAAGTGATATGTATATTTGTATAATTTCAATTGTATAATCTAAAAGTTTCGGCATATGTAATTGCGAAGGAAATTTGTATCCGAAAGCCTTTCAAGTCATCTGCTTTTCGATGGTAAGAATTCTAAATCTTAGCAATGCATATGATATTTGTATATAGGTTAAGTTATGAAAAGATCTAAATCTGGAAGCAATATGAAAAGCATGTAAATATTCTGAGGTAAATACCACAATATGTGATATAAATAATCCGTTCTTCTAGTGCGAGAACTATATGAATGAAATATGGTGGACCTTCCCTCAAAATGATAAGAAATCATGAAGCTAGGATGAAAAATATATGTTCATAGGGTAATATTTCTTGGCTTGCCATTTACATCATGGTGGAAACTCAAGGATTACTCTAGCCACGTATCCTAGCCGCTTGTTGGACCGGGTGATATCCGTGACACATCTTAAGATACTACTGTGAAAGAATGAGGACTGCCCTAGTACCCTTGGGGATATGGGGCATAACGTTATCGGTTCGTCTACAAGCATGTTATGTAGATGACCCCCCGATAGGGTCTAAGAATAAGCTCTCACGACCTTAAATCTTATGGAGTATCATAATCATTTTCTCGTTCTCTCACATCATTAGCTAGTATGACCTATTGGCTCTGGTCCGTAAAGACAAATAAATATGTTTAATTTACGTCCTAAAGAAAATAGAATAAAAGAAAGAATTGAATTGCACCCCTGGCATGTCTAATCAAGTTCCTTTCATGCATCTCTTTCATATTTATATATCTTTTTTCTATTTAATTTCATTATTATTGTTTATCGCCTTGTTATGATGTACTTGTTGGGTTATTGGCTCATTCTTACTACTTCTTCCCTCCAAATGAGAGCCACGAGTTGACACCCGATTAGTTAGAGTAAGGAGAGAGATTTGCTTAAGGAGATTTGCTCGACTTCGGAGGCTTAGATTTTAGATACATTTAATATATCAAAATGTAAATAGTCAAGTGTGTATTAAATTGTGGCATGTTATTATTATTGTGGAACATTATTATACTTCCACAGGTTGATTATGAATATTCTTCTGCTTCTGCAGTTTTGACTTTGGATTTGTTTAGGGCTAGATAACATCTTTATTTAGATCCAACGTAGTAGTTAAGGAGTATTGTGTTGGAGCCATAAATGATATAGCATTTGTTGGTCCTGTGTGTGTATTGTGGAGTAAATTTTAAAATTTGGATGTTTATATACTTGTACAGTTTAATTAAGCAGGTTATAATATAGTTTTTGTCCACTTTTATAGAAAATTTTGTCTAATTTTTTATAAAATTTGATATTTTAAATTGATTGTATATCAATCTAATTTGGTTAAATAAGTTTATTGACGAAGGTCATTAGTAGATTATGACTCGGTTTGTCATAATGGCTATCACATATACACACATGGGTTGGGTATCGGGACAATAATACCTGAAGGGGATAAAAAAAGAACGGAAGAGAAGGGTATGGATGCACTTTCCTCGACCCGATCTTTGATTTTTCCAACTAGCTCGAAACTGAAATCCATCCCGAAGGCCAATGTTTGCTCCATTTCTCTCTCTTCTCTGCGCTCTCTCTCTCCCTTTCTCTCTCTACTAGAACCGCATGCCCCAAAAACGCGCAGCCAACGGTTATAAAAGTCTGCACGTGGTTTTTATGTGGACTGGCGCTAGAGCACCCAATAAGTTTTCTTAGCACCGCCGCCCTATTCTGACTTCAAAATATTTTTTTCCCACATTCCTTGAGTCTAATCTTGATTATATTAATTTAATACCTCAAAATTATCATCATTTAATGCCTGAATTACATTTATGGATTAATGTATCAAAATTATAATGCCGGTTCCTAATTCCACCAATTTCGGGTCTTCGGCCCCTTAAATTTGATTCCTCCAAGTCCTTAGACCTTGGTCTACTTATTTAAACTTAATTACTTGAATATATCATACTCTAAAAATCGATACCTTATAACTCTCCCCCACTTATAAAAATCTCATCCTCAAAATTTAACGAACCTCAAAATTTAACAATCGGATAAAAGACTTTCTAGATATCGCCTATGCACTTCCCAAATCATGTTCTTGAAGAGAAAATGATTCCTAGAGAACCTTAACATTTTGGAATCACCCAAATCCTCAACATCTAATGCTTTATATCTAAAATTAATATGGAAACCTTACCAAGAGACATTCCTAATCTCCCGCAATATTTACAACCTGATCACAAATCCATTCCTCAATTATCGGAACATGAGAGGCATCATGATAATCCGACCAAATTCAAAGATAAGCCTAATTATTGACTACCTTTCTGACTTAATACAAAATCACAGACGAACCAATAGGCTCTCAACTTGATACCTCATAGGTATTGAGAACGATCTTTCGTTGGAACCTTAACCCCATTCCAAACTTTCTGAGCCAAGGACCTATATGTTTCTACTGCGCTACTCTGATTAACTAATTATTAGGATACTGAGAAGTTTCTTGTAACTCGTGTTCAATGATTCATATCAGATTCCTAGGTTACCTGGCAAATATGAACCTAAGGAAGATCCTAATGACAGTGATCGATTAAGGAAAAGCCTATAATCCTTAGATCACATTCAACCTAGGCAATGCAACCGAAGCATTTACCCAAAACCTTGAACTCGAATACTTACCAAATTTACTGGCTTGTTGGCATACCAATGAGTGAACCTATACATCCCGATCACATCAACCAAATTCACGATAAATGAGCTATCATAGTCTGCCGATTCCACCATATCCAAATGGCAACCCTAATACTTACAGCCCTTAATATCCTTAAAACCAAAATGGTCAGGGCTTCTTATCTCATAATTCTACGACCTTACTACGTAGGAGGCAACTTTCCCTCCTAAAACTAAAGGCAGAGCACTCCCTTCACTTAGATATCAGGAGCTACTCGAGATTTACTCTACAATAACTCCTATGATACACCAAGACATACCCAATCCAAAGATTCTCATCATTCAACTATTGGCAATGTCATTCTTCTTAACTGATGGAATATCTCATAAGTATAACCTCACTAATCGACGCCACCACTTGAACGACCCTTCACGACTGACATCGAAACTCACCGGTACTATCCTCAAGTGAATCTACCCCCTATCTTATTGCATGGCCCATTCCGACGGATGCTGATCATCTCAAGCCAAACGCCTCACAATGCCACAATTCTTGAGAAATACTTACGAACTACCCTTTTGGGTTCGGCTAGACCTAAGAAAGCAACATACCTTTGAGATATCAATCAATCTTTTTCCAAATGAGTCATCACTCCAAACTCTAATAAATCGCATTCCTACTATCGGAGAAATCATATGCCCAACATAACACTTTTCCCAAACTTACATCCCTTTCATAATTGAGCACATGGATAACCGCTCGTCATAAACTAAGATGCAGCCCTCAAACAGAGTTCATACATCTCCCAAAATTCTATGAATTCATCGATGAGGCCATCACAATATTGACCCAAATATGACCGAAAGATCCAATCCATAACTTCACGAAAATGCCAATGAACCTACAGACCCAAATGTCATTATTGGAACTTGCAACGACCACATCCTATCTCAATTGCTGCCATAGGCACACTCTCAATTATCCACCGTCAACAACGCTATGGGCATAGATCGATCTTAAAAATTATCAAGCCCTTTCAAAAGATCAAATGATTCAACTATGGGATCCTCAAAGATCGATGTTGATATCGACACTATCTCAATCTACCGATCCAAGATGAACCAACCTAATCTTGCTTCCAAAAACATCCTCAATTATTCACACGATCAAACTCCTCCATACCTCGAAGACCTCCAGATGTGGTTTCATTATCATATAAACTTGGCACAAATCCCCACAGCTCGACCTATAGGAAAATGATAATAATTTCTTGATACATTAACTAACTCGGGTTCATACTCAAAATTACGTAATACGATGGCAATACAAAATGTGCTTACCAACCTAGTTCTTATCAGCTCGGTAACTTATCGACCAAACCATCCTTATTGTCATATCAAGATTGGCTCCACAGAATAAATCAAATTACCCAACCAATCGTAACCACTGGCCTAAGGAAATGTTGTAGATTCTTTGCAAAAAATGCAAAGTTTAGATTCTCAAATTACACATAACTTGGAAATACCAATAGAACATAGATTCTAGATTCCAAAGTAACGCATATATCGAAACATCATGATCTGGGAACCTTGTCTCCCGCAACGATGGATGACACTTATACTTCGTGCCATCATCGTGGAGCCTCGATCCATGGTATTGGGCTCCTTTACTTTTTGGCCCAGGGAATAAGGGCAATTCCTAATTATGCAGCCAAACTATCCACACTTGAAGCATGCTCCAAAAAATCTTACCAAAACAAGACATTCATCAATAATACATCTATGAACATGCTCGACGATATCTCTTTATCTCAGAAACCCATGATCCTTTTTACGTCAACCGCCTGAGGTCAACTTCACCACCTATCAGACCGGGAGCAGCATTACCTTGTCTTCTTCCCAATATTGGATCACCACAGTATTATATTTATTCTCAGGATCCACATCTCAACCGATATAGAACCTGAGCTACCCAAAAGTCTTGACACTCAAGCATCTCCAAATTGATTATAAATCGACATTCTAGAACTCGTTAACTTCAGAAACTAACTCCAAGTTATACTAACCTCAAACCATCAAACTGGATACATCAACCAAACATTCCTTCTTAGTGAATTGTTAACCTAAGGACCTCAACCTAGAGCCAATCAAACCTAAACCTCAAACCAAAATCAATTAACCTCGGTCTCAAATCAACACCAATCATTTCGAGCACCAAATCGGCACCAATCAAATTTAGTCCTCAAGGTGCTTCCCTACAGTTCCACCCGACCCCATGGTCGACCACTACCATGAATAAACCCCCGTCTAGGATCCATTGCGGTTACTCATATCCTATCTAAAGGCAAACAACACGAGTTAGGCTGTTCTTAGGATACTAACCAGGATGCGTAAGCTAGACAACCAAGCTCATTCTCTAACTCTAACTTAGTTCAACCCTAAGCTAGCCATCCGAGGTGACTAAAACTATCAAATCTAACTTAACTTGTCCTACGCCTATGTCCATTTGTTCGATCAATTTTAATCTATCCTAAGTTTCTACATATGATTTAAATCAAATCTAAGGCATATCTTTTCTCTAATACCAACTATGACAAAATATATTTTTTTACCGAAAGTTTGGTAGAGTTTTTTCTATAATATGGATATCTGCCAATACAAAAACTTATACAATACGTAATACATCCAAAATAATCTCAACATCCGATATCAACAATAACGATACACAAAACTACACAGGATCCAATTGTTATATAATTTGTGGCTCCAACGCTGTATATCTAAACACAGTATCGGCGAAAGAGAAATGCCACTAGGTACCTATTAGAACTGACAATAACCTGTGAAAGCATAACAAATCTAATCATAGTGGAATTAAACTATCTAATCATCAGTTATATGTATAATATCCATTACGATACCAAAAGGAATATAAATAAATACAATTTCTCTATGACATAAATTTCACTACAAATAATAAGTCTTCGATATAGTCTTTCAAATCTCAAGCCTAGTCCATTTTGAATCTCTACGCTGTCCCATCGGATATATCAAACCTATTCTAAACTGGAGACAATAAGAAGTAAGGGTGAGCTAACAGTTCATCAAGTACAACGTCATCAAAGACGATAATAATATAAGCAAAATAAAACAAAGGAGACAAATGATCGTAATGCAGATGCACAAATATATAACATGCTCGAATGTACTTTGGAGTGCAATTGATTTCTCATGTTTGTCTTTCTTTTTCCTTGAAATATAATTTATACAATATTACTCATTTTTGCTGACCAGGGTTAGTAAGCCTTACTAACTAAACGTGCGGGAGAATGAGGACAGGATCATGATACACCATAATGATCTAAGGCCATAAGCTCCTATTATCAACCCAGTAGTAAGGGTCGTGTATATATCATGCATATAAATGGGCCGATGACAAAAGGCCCCCACATGTACACTCGGGGCCCAGATGCGATCCTTATCCTTCCATAGTAATATCCAAAAGTTTGCCAAGAGTATTACCCACTAAAATACGTGGCCAGGGTGATCATTGAGTCTTTACTGTAATGCTACTTGCTGACCAAGGGGTAGTACCTCTGTATCACAATTTCATGGTCCTAATGTCACGGGTTCTTATTCATTTGAGGGAAGGTCCACCACAATTCAATTCATAATATCTCCATCCGGGAGAACCATTTTATCCCAAATCACATTGTGGACTTCCCTTCGATTACATATCCAATTATTATCTTTTCTTCAAATTTATATCATTTCACAAATCAATTTGGATGTATGGATGTCACAATGCATAAGAAAGACTAGGATTTCTTATCATAATTAGTCAATTATCACATTGGGGGCCTCCGGAACACATTTCCTTCACAATAGAATACAAACATATTTTTTCGGGGCTTACAATTGGACATATATAATTAGATATAGCTTATATAACAATTAATTACCAGAAAAGCATGCAAAATTTCCAATTGTCCTTGGGTGAATAGTACAAGGGCTATTTTAGAGCATCCGGACGTCACGAACGGGTCGCTACTTATAAAATTGGATACCCGACCGAGGTATATGCATAATTAGGATTCAATAATTCATAATTTGGAATCAATTAAATATATAATCTAAGAGAAAGGGTAGAATCCTGAGTTTGGCACGGGTTGAGGGTATCGCAGTGGGTTTTCACATAAAACTCTCAAATTAGATATCCAATTGGTAAATCAACTCATATAAGATATAGATAATGATATTCTAGTCCTAATTTATACAAAAGTTTCAAAAATTGGGGCCCGAAGCTACCCAGGTGCGGGGTAAGGGTTTGAATACAAAAATCGATCAGTTTCTACAAATTATGACATGAAATTCACATATATGGATAATTAAGTTATGGCTATCACATATACATGCATGGGTTTGGTATCGGGATAATAATACCCGAAGGGGATCAAACAAAAATAAAAAAGAATAGAAGAGAAGGGCATGGATACATTTGCCTCGAGATGATCTTCAATTTCTCCAACTAGCTTGAAGCCGGAATCCATCCTGAGAGCCTTCATTTGCTCCGTTTCTCTCTCTTCCCGCACCCTCTCTCTCCCTTTCTCTCTCTAACCAAACTGCATGCCCCAAAAATGCGCAGCCAACAGTTATAAAAGCCCTAACGCAGCTTTTACATGGAATGGCACTCGAGCATGGCCCACGGCGCGTAGTAGGCATGCCTAGCTTACTTTCGGCGCCTGCTGGGCTACACGTCGAGCGGGTTTTCCCAGCACTGCCGCCTGATTCCGACTCCGAAATATTTTTTTACCATATACCTTGAGTCTAATCTTAATTATGTTAATTTAATACCTCAAAATTATTATCATTTAATACCCGAATTACATTCATGGATTGATATATCAAAATTATAACGCCAGTTTCTAATTTCACAAATTTTGGGTCTTTGGCACCTTAAATCCGATTCCTTCCAAGTCTTTAGATCTCGGTCCACTTATTTAAACTTAGTTATCGAATATACTATGCTCCAAAAATTGGTACCTTACAATTTTGATCAACTATGATTCATTAGTTTCAATGATGATAAATATGACCTTATTAAATTAGTATGTCCAAAACAAGTGTAGCCTTATTTGCTAAAGGTGCGGGAATACGAGGAAATGTTCATGATACCCCACATGATCTAAGGCCAAACGATGTAGTAGACGTCCCATAGCAAACTTTTGTCTGTATACAAGGCCAAACACTACATGGCGAGCGATATACCTATTACCCGGTATACAGGGCTAATAAAATGCTCCCTAACCTCTCGCAGTCCAGGGATAGTCATCTTTCTTCCACAATAGTATCATAAGGCGTTCCAAGGACATCACTTGTTCCAATAAGCGGCTAGGATATGCGACCAGGGATATCATTGAGTTTTCGCTGTAATATCAATGGTATGTCAGGGGATACTACCCTCTAAATATAAATCTGTGGTCTTGATTTCATGATTTTGTAATATATGAGGGAAGGTCCATCAAATTTCTTTCATAAATTTTTCCATCTAGGAGAACAAATCAATCAAATAATAAATTGTAAAATTTTTTTCATATACCTTCATAATTTCTATATTTCTTATGGGCTTAAACTTTTATATGACTTTAAGTATATATATTATTTAACATGACACTTTGGAACGATTAAAAAATCCTTACCATATCGGGTCAAATGTGACTTTGGAGCTTCTAGTCGATAATTCCTTCACAAATACACATAACAAAATTCTCGGAATATATAATTGAACATATACAATTCCATATGATTAATTACAAATTTAACAAGACGAGATCATACAAAAGCCCCAATTAATTTCAGGTGAACAGTGCCATCGCACCGGTTGGGGCTTCGGATGCGCCAAACAGATCAAAACTTGGAAATCGATCACCCAACCAATATTTATTCATATTTAAGGCATGGGTAAATTATAATTAAAGCAAACTCATGCATTAGACTTAAAATAATTGGTTAAATGTGGTACAGGCGCATCTTAGGATTTCGGCGAACGAATTTTTATATAAAATTATCAAATTGGATATCCAATCAGTAAATTAACATATACAAGATAAATGTATTAATATTCTAATCCCAAATTAGGCAAAAGTCCCAAAACTTTGTCGGTAAAAGGGTCAAGGCGCAGGGTTAGGGTTTGCGTACGAAAATCGGACGAAAACTAAGAAATCAAACATGAAATTAACACATAAGCATGTATACATCATGGGTATCACAAATACATCATGGGTCAGGTATCGATATAGTAATACCCGAAAGAGATTGATAAAAATAAAAAAACGGAAGAAAAGGGTATGTGTGTATTTGCGCCAACCCAATTTATAACTTTCCCAACTAGTTTGAAATCAGAATAAGACCCGAAAGCCTACATTTTGTCCTCTCTCTATCTTCTCCCTCTCTCTCTCTCTCTCATCTCTTTTCTTCCCGAAACCCCCTGCTCCCAATTCTACTTCTTCTTCTATTCTTTCTTTTTCTTTTCTTTTTTTATATTATATATATATATATATATATTCGGTTTCTTTTATTCAAAACTTTAAATCAATACTCGGGCGACAGTATGGACGCACTTTGGGTGCCGGCCCAATTGACCCAACTATCTTTCCAAATTTTTATAATATTTAATTAATTTTTATCACACCTAAATTATGTAAAATAATAAATAAACCTAATTAAATCGAATAAAAAATTTTAGGATATTACACATTAGATCATGTGGAGTAATATAATTATTTCCTCCATTTGACTGCTTTGTTAGCTGATGAGGCCCACTAGTTATGGTCCAAAAAGATAATGGAGATTTCTGAATATTTTAGAATTTAAAGGAATTATAAGTAAATTGGGAAAGATAATTGTATTCCAAAAAGTGAATTTATTCATGCTTTATGTTCATACATTTACATTATGCTCTTATTTTCTTTTTTTGCTTATTTTGCATATATATTATTTATTATCATTGATTATATTATACTTGTTAAGTATTTGGCTCACCCTTACTACTTTCTCCCTTCAGATGAGTACAAACATAGACCTAAAGAGGGAGGGTCAAAAATTAAAAATTGGTTAGGTTGACCTTAGAAGACGACTTGTGGACTTAAATTTTGTACCTATGGAGTAAATTTTTTATATTATGATATAGAGATGTGCTTATATATTGTTGTTGTACAAATGGTTAAATTTTTGCTGCATCGTGATGGATGTATAGGCTTTCACAGAAAATTATGGTTTGTATTATGGTATTTAGTGGCATCTCTCTAACCGACGTTGTGTCTGGAGACGCGACATTTGAGCCACAAATATAATGTGGCATTTGGATCTTGTGCGTGTTGTTTTGGTTATTTTATCTGGATGTTTGAATTTGTTTGGATGTGTTTCTCTGTGTTCTACAGGCTTGTTGTACATGTAGTTTGTATAATTTGACGTCAGTATTAAAGTCAAAATTCTACTAGATTTTTGGTTAAAAATACGGTGCGTCACAATTGGTAACAGAGACAAGAGATACCTTAAATTTGATCTAGATCTTATACTGAAGTTTAGGTTAAAGTAAGATAGATTGAATAAGTAGATGTGTAGGATGATTATGATAGATCAAATGGTTATAGTTGTCCTAATTTGTATGATTTAGGCTAGAACTAAGTCAAGAATTAGTCGGTAGGTTTGGTTGTCTAGCTTATACTATTCTAATTAGTGTCTAAGTTATGAATTAACCAATATTACTTTTGTTCCAGAAGGGATATCCGTAGCTGATCGTGCCGCCTAGGCGAATGTCTACTCGTGGTGGTGGTCAACCACGTGTTAGAGAAGTCAAGTATCTGAACCTGTTGAATGTGATGGTGAGACTTGAAAGTCTTGGAAGGTCTAGTTTGGGGGAGAACTAGGAGAAAAAGTTGTCAGAAGATACCTTGAGGATTAACTTAGGTTTATCTTGATCCGAAGATTAGGATTGGGGATGTATGAATAGCATGGCAAATGAGAAGGATAAGGTGGAATTGTTGGCTCAAGGTCAGGATAACTTGGAATCGATTTCGAGTGTTAGTGAATCTAAAGATGTCGATTTAAAATCGATTTATTAATGATGATCAAGTGCTTTACAAGAAGTTGGAGAAGCTTTACAAGAAATCTATTGCCATGATCACAAGAACATTGATGTCTTTGAGGTCTGTAGTATTGGCTTATTTTTATAGAAAATTTAGTCCTAATCAGAATATATTTGAGTACTTTTTTACTTGAAATTTATTATGACACAAAACATACTCATTAAAAATATAGAGGATTAGGTATTTCAAAATTCTTTGAACACATACATTTACGTTCGCATTTGAGTTGACAGTCAATCCAGTACTCAAATGCTAGAAGTAAATGTTCATTCATAATCTCGCTAACAATATA
>JAOVVI020013862.1:0-11700 GCA_028571085.2 Nepenthes alata | reverse complement strand
CAACCTCCCGCCGTTAACGCTGACCTCTTGTTCGTTTTAGTGGTGTGCAGGATCCGCACTCGGTGAACGGAGCCGGGCCCATCTACCCAAGAGAATCCGAATCTGTTCGAAGTCGGATCCAGGTACGCATCAGGGGGAAAATGGAATTATTAATTATTTGGTTTTAACATTAATTTAAATTCCATTATTGTTTAAGTAACGGTTAATTAAATTAGAAATAATTGATATAAATTGGTCAGAGTCTATAATGTTCTGAAATTAAATTCTTTAATTTGAAAAAAAAATAACACAACAAAGTTTTAAAAAAACTTTGAGATACTTCCAGAGAGAAAAATCTGAATATACAACCACAATAAAAAATAAGAAAATATCATTATCAAACATAATCATAGAGATTTTAACTTGCTTATATCTCAAATGGTACTCAAAGTTCTTATTATTAAGGGTACAATAAGCAATAATTTGATGACAATAGCAAAAAGGTAAGAGTAGAGAGAATCATCATCTTAAAGTTCTCTAACCTTTGAAAGGCTAGCCGAGTAACCATTAACTAAAACAGATAAAGAAATAGTGGTGATGTGCTGGCTGATTTATCCCATAAGGGCAGGAGGAACCCTATATCATGATAGGGTGGCAAAAAGAAAATTTCATTCAACCATATGATATACTTTTCAAAAATGAAATCCCATGAAGGTAGGAGGGAACCCCATAGCGTGTAGGGTTGTGAAAAGGAAAGCTCATTTACATGTTTTTTGAGTGTTAACTTTCACAATGTATCTCTATTTCATTTTACTATAACGGTATTGGTGAAATAACTCTCAGTCCAATAGAATATTATTACCAATACTCCTTACCAAAAGAATAAATTTAACTTGACAATCATTTGAACACAAGGAAGAATATCTTTGATATGATCGGCCAAAATCATGTAAATAATCTTATAAATAAAGAATATTACAATAAGGGATAAACCTAAAATCAAATATCTACGTCGGAGATGGGACTTTAGAAATAAAGCTGATTAAGGTAGCAGCAATTTATTTAATGATCTTTCTTGATCGAAAAAAACCCTAAACAACTTTTGAAACAAGAGGCCTGACCGTGACCTGTGACTTCTTGTAAAGGCAAGAAGTGAGAGCATCGGCCCGGAGGGCCTTGTCATCCCCAATACTAAACACGCGCATTGATCTCCTCCAAGCTCATAGGATCGGTAAGAGGGCCGCGAAATGAGTCCGGGACAGCCTGTAAGGTGAATTGTTGGATCAAATTGAAATCTAAAGGACTCAGGAAAGGTCAAGTATATGATTCTCAACCGTGCCTACCAGCTCCGACGGCGTCGTTTCGACCAATCAACTCTAGGTCCATGTGGCCCATAAGTACCTGAACAAACATTGGGCCTTAAACCACCCGAAGATTGTTGGGCTTGCGTTGGACCATTTGGCCCATAAACACTTACAGCCATACTTACGCAGCAAGACTTGGGCCTCCAATCATCTTAGTCGTAATACTAGGCTTGGTATTAATGGTCCTATTATCAAGGTGTTAAAAATTTGTTAATTCTATCAATTGAATCAAATTTAATAAAATCAAACCTAAAAATATGGTAATTGAACATTTGGTTTGATTTTGAGTTGATATATTAAAAAATTATTGGATTTTGAGTCAATTTTAGAAAATAAATTTTTTAACTAATAGGTATATGAATCGATAATATATAAATATATAATTATAAATACATTAATATATATAAATATGCAAATACATATCTTAGTTTACGGTTAAATAAAATTTATATTATTTAATTAATATTAAAAATAATATAATCTATCAAGGAATAAACTTCTAAAGGAATAATGAAACCAACAATATAACTTCCAAAAAGGTCTAGTAACTATTAATGAAGATCCATACCAAAAACATAAGAAGATTCTAGAAGGCCGAGGGACCACAATTCTAAGACAAGAAGTTACCCCAACCGTTTAATTATCCAAGCTTTGAGTTATCAAGTGATAGTGTAAACAAGTAATTGAGTTGTAGAATCAAAAAGTCACCTAATTATTGATTCATTTGGATGTAGAGTTATTCAGATATTTGATTATTTTGAATATTCTGTTAAATTATCACTCTGTTAAATTTGATACAGTGACAATAAAAGATTGATTAGAGTCAAAGTAGCTCGTATCATCTGATAGACTACATTAACTACAATTTAAAAGTGTTATTTAAAGGTCATTCACTAAACTCATACTTATAAATATAAAATATTTTAAAAGGATAATAATCTATTTAATAAATAGTATTACTTTAGAATAGCCTATTTAGTAACTTATTATATCTATTTTTTTTAAAAAAATAGTCAATTAGTTTCTAGTAAATTACTAAACTACCTTAGCATAAGGCCCAAAATTTCTTAAAATATAAAGCCCATTAACAAACAAAGTGTATCTTATTCTTCAACAATGTAAAAATCTAAAGAATCATTGGCTTCATTGAGTGTTCACTCTCACTTGAAATATTTTAAAAACATTTGTTCAAATAGAAATTTTACAACCCTCATGCCTATACATATAAAAGGTAAAGAGTCAATCTTCTAAATAATCTCATCCCTAAAAAATCTCAAACATGAAACAATGCCATTTAATAGCATATTTACTTTCATATTTTTTTACTTTTTAATTTATCTAATATGATATTAATTTAAATATCAGATTATAAATCTAAAATTATCTCATATATTTGACCATTATTTTCTGATTTGTGATTTATAAATTCAGGGTAAAAGATCTAAAAATCTGAATCAAAATATTTTCAAGTCAAATACTGATTTATAGTACATAGTACAAATAAAACGTAATTAAGAATTAATTTTAATAATGTGTTTGATCTTCGTAACACAATAGTAAGGGTTGGATCTATGAGAATTATTCTTCCACCAACATGACATACCAAAGGAATATGTTAATTTTTTACTTTTAAAATTAAATAACATAATATCTCTTATTAATTTATTTGTGATATTTATACATATTTTGAAATTGAAAAAAACGAAGACAAAAGAAATATGGGAAAAGACAAACGGAACAAACGGCAAGTCGTGGGGATAAAGTGACTTTCCGTTGAAGCGCAATTGTGGGGCATATTTGATATAATTTTATAAAAATTATAATAATTTTAAAAAATATATTTTTTCCCTTAAAGTTATTAGGATCTTTAACAAAATAAAATAAAATAAAATTCAACACATTATAAGCTATTTTTTCGATAAATAAAAATTACAAATTAATAACTATTTTAAATCAAACCGGACACAATGGGCCTGATCTGAAACATCTTCAGCCGCCTCCTCCTCCCCTATTTGTCGAGGCGAGGCGCCTCTTCGTTCCTGGTCCTCCACATCCATCTTCAATCTCTGCTCTCTCTCTCTCTCCGCCCCCTTCTCTCTCTGTGTTTGTGTGTGTGAATCTGCTATGCTCTCGAAAATCAGATCGAATCGGAAAGAGTAGTATGCGTTGTAGCTTTCTCTGAAAATCTATTAGCAATTCGACCTTGGAAGCTCTCGATCTGCGAAGTTCCGGCAGTCGATCATGGATTCCGTCGCCAAGAGTTCACCGGCGGTTCAGAAGCTCCAGTCTTCGTCGACGTCGGCAGGTCGAGCGGAGGATGAAGCGTGGAAGAAGAATACCGATTGCGTCTATTTTCTCGCTTCCCCTTTGACCTGCAAGAAGGTTCGCCTTCTTCTCTTCTCATCTTCTTCATCCATGGATCTCTTGTGATTTTCAGGTCGTAATTCGATGCAAACTTCGGCGTTGTATGTTGATGGACTTGTTAAATTTTGTTGTCTTCGTCTGAGTGATTTTGGAAGGGATTAGTTGTGTTGATTGGTTCTCATGTTGGATGTTTCGGGTTTCGAAGTGTTTATTTTCATGGTTATACTGATTTCCTGTGATTTTATTTGGCCTAAATTGGTTCGGGGTTTTTTTCTGGTCATCGCTGTTTTGATTGAGCGTTTATTGGATCTCGAGCGTTTATGAGACTTCTTCATGATTATCCAGGCGCCCTACAGAGTTTCATTCGCCTTCGTAGCTATGGATTTACTTCCCCTATTTTCTTAGTGAGATCTGAATTTAAGATAAGTTGATAAGATAAAGTTGAAATACAAATGGTGCTGCAACACAGCCTATGATAGATTGACCTTTATGTATGAACCTGTCAGTAGTCTGTCTGGCGCCGTCGCGTGCACGCAAATTCTCTCCGTTGGGGAAGAGCTCTTGTTTGATTAGGCCATTACCTGAGTTAGAGAGGATCAGTTGTCTGAGGTGGTTTCAGTTACTGATTTAATTTTAGTACCTGTCCAATGCTTAGGCTTCGTTCCTCTTTTTTCATGCTGAGTATTTGTGCTCTCTGGACAACTGGAGGACCTATAGCAACATGATCAAAGAGGTGGCCATCCTCGGTGCCAAAACATACATGGCTATTGATCTAGCAATAGCCATATCTTCTTTTTAGATAGAATCTAGAGTAACAGGGTACATCAGGTTTAAGGTTTATGAGATCAGGTCATCAAGAGTCTCTAGATTGGGCTTGTACTTATATTTGGCGTTTGGAGGTTATCCGATTGATGTGGCTAGCTTCGGCTGGTTGTGGTGTGCTAATTTGGGTTTTAATGTCAGTTGATTGTTATATTTGTTTGTAATATGGTTACTGTAACTGTTTTTGTGCTTTTGAGGATAACTGTAGGAGTCAGGACGAGGGTGGGGGGTGAGAGGCAGACTGGAAAGATTTAACCAGGTTGTGCTGCTTATTGCGGAGGCCATCAATCTATTGTGTAAATGTGGCTTAATGCATGAGGCTTCCTATATTGCTGGCTCTTGGAGATATGTCTAGTTTAACTTTACCATTGCAATAATAAAGTAACCTTAACATTGTGTTAAGATTAACTATTTATTTCTAGTGCACCTAAAAATTTTATGGGCCTTTTGAGGACATAAATTGATGAATAAATAATAGATAGGACTTGGAGCTTCTTATAATGGTTGTTCAGTTGAAGCAACTGAAACAGACGGTAAAAAAAAATTCTTAAATGTTGATTGGGCTTGAGGATGCCCAACCCTTGTAGTAATTAAGGTGGTTTTTTTTTTTTTTGTGAGGCATGCTTTATTATATGAAACAGTAATGATAAAGATTGATCCACGTCATTGTTTTGGTGGCAATCACATCGTATATATAACATTGAGATGCTGGATTTCTGTTTCTCGTTATGAATTTGTGTAACAAATTACGTTCTTTTGAAGAGAATTGATGGTATGCATGGATCTGTGGAGTGCTCTATATACAGAAATATTCATGTTGGGTAATTGCGTTGATTACTTATATGTTTCCTTGTCACCAGGGAAGTGAATGTGAATATCGTCATAGTGAATCTGCTCGGCTTAATCCCAGAGATTGCTGGTACTGGACAAATAGTGTTTGCTTGAGTCCGAAATGCCCATTTCGACATCCTGTAAGTTTCTTGCATATATGAACTAACAAATTTGTTTGATCCTGTATGAAGATGTTAATTTTTTCGTCTGCTTGCAGCCTTTGGATGGTTTGGTGGGGACCCCAGTTGCTGCGCCTGGTGTATCTTCTCTTCCCTCAACTCAGGCAGTCTCTTCGAGTTCTTATAGTTCAGCGAAGCAAGGAGTTCCCTGCATTTTCTTCCAGAAGGGATATTGCTTGAAAGGTGACAGATGCCCTTTCTTACATGGTTCAATCCCAATTCGTAGTAATAAATTGGCACAGGTGCCAGCAGCTGGTGCCACTGAGCCACCTCCTCCTGGAGAAGCTTCTGGTGTCCTTGAGAAGTGTACTCGGGAAGCAAATGTCTCAAAGATAGTTGAAGCCCTCCCTGAAGCAAAAACAATTGCAAAGGCCACGCCTGCTTTGCCAAGAGATGGACCTTCCACTGTAAAATATGGACAGCCTATTGCTGGCTTAATTGAAGAGCTTCCTAATAACAAAGAAATAACTACTTCTCCTATCAACAACGGAAATGCCAGGAATAAGCCCAGCCATTCCTATCAAGGCAATCATGCTAGGTCATCGGATGATCGGAATTTTCAGAATGATAAAGACACCGATGAGTTGCTAAGGGAGTCTTCCCCTGGCTTTGATGTTCTTGTGGATGATGAAGTTAGAGACACTGATTATTATCATAACGACCAATATGCAAGAATGAGAGCCCATGATGGGAGGAATCTTAATGAGTTGGAAATTGGTTATCCTGATGAACATAATTCAGCAGCTGATGTTGACCCAGAATTGTATCATGATCGACATGGTTACGACTCATACGAGCATTTGCAAGAGAGGTATGCGTGGGAGCAACGCAGAGGTTCATCCAATAGATCACTGAGAGAAGCAGCTCATTTTGATAGGAGAGGATCAGTTGACGATTCAGATTTGCGTCGCCCTTTATCGAAGCAGAGGGTTAATGGCCTTAGATCAGTTGTCAATCCTGATTATGTGCCTACAAGGCATGCCGAGGATAGAAATTATCCGGATGCTGAGGAGAGTTCTCTTAGCAGTCGCCTTCACGGTAGAATAAAACTTCCAAAAAGATCTCCAGTCCACGGTGTTAATAAGCATCAAGAGAGGGAAAATGATAGGGAAAGGAATTGGGGAAGATTATCACCCATCAGGCCACTGATATCTTCTCACCATCGAAGGCTTCAAGATAGATTAAAAGGAAGGATAGAAGATGATTTCAGTGAGGGGAAAACTTTGAGGGATCCGAGGGTGACAAGGGACGTCATAGATGGCAACAATACAGAATTTGCTGGTCCAAAAAGCCTTGCTGAG
The DNA here is from genome assembly GCA_028571085.2 of Nepenthes alata. Lineage (NCBI taxonomy): Eukaryota > Viridiplantae > Streptophyta > Magnoliopsida > Caryophyllales > Nepenthaceae > Nepenthes > Nepenthes alata. The sequence goes on along the minus strand of JAOVVI020013862.1, from coordinate 4,860 downwards.
CTGAAGGTTGCCAAGCAGTCTTACAGCAAGGAGCCGCAGATGAGGCATGAACAATCATCTTCTATTGGGAAACATCGATATTCTTCTATGTTAGAGAGTTCCCAACCGGCCGAAGGTGACCTCTCATTCGAAGGGCCAAAGCCTTTGAGTGAGATACTGAAGAGAAAGAGAGAAGCCGAAGCTGCAGTTACGGTACCTGGCAACAAAGAAGATATCAAGCAGACTGAGAATAATGGCAACAAAGAAGATATCAAGCAGACTGAGAATAAGCGAAAACTGGCTCAAGTTACTCTTTATTCAGCGCCTGAGCAAGAAGAAAGCTTGCCTAACCTTGCCAATAATGAAGAGAGCAAGGCTGTCACGTTTGTTGGAGATCAAGCAGATGCTCCCGATTCTAGTAAAAAAATGAAATTGACAGTGGAAGGGTCTTCTCAGGCAAACGACATGGGCAGTTCTAAGGATGAAGGCGGCTTGATTGGGGATGGGGACGAAGATCACGAGCATGAACTGGAAGAATATGTTCCGGATGATGGGGACTATGAATATGATCTCGGTGATGGAGAAGGCTTTAACATGGAAGCCGGTGAAAATGCTGACCCGGACGAGTACATGGAGGAAGACGACGAGGATGACTTTGCAAAGAAAATTGGTGTCATGTTCTCTTGAATTTTTCGACCTGCAGAGGGACGGGAGTAACGAAGGGACGAAGGAAGGAGCTATCCTATTTATGATCTGTGACTCGTACGATGAGCCTTCGGATGAAGGAATTTTCTCCCCGAGTATCATTTCCAAGATTCTGACTGCATTACCCCTGTTTGAACGAAGAATTGCTCCTCCATGGACAGAGAGGGCTCACCTCGGTGCAGAGGCCATGGTGTTCTATTCGTACCAGAAATTATCGACATCAAACCACGGAAATTGCACATCTGATTCTCTTTAGACTTTTACTATACGAAGAATTTCATCCACTGGGCTTTTCTTGTCTTTTTCTTTTTTTTTGTCTTTTTTGATGTGGGGCTTTTGGATCAGAGGATGGTAACATGATAACGCTGTTTCCAGCTGATGGATGCTTTCAAGTTCCCTTCTCAAATCTGTTCGCAGTCACCTTGCATCTTCGGTTTGGTTGGTGAAATGCTTCTTAGGAAAAAAAATGTCCATTTCTTTCCTTCTTCCCCTTCCTAAATTAATTATAATGCATTCATCCCTTACGTCTTTCTTCACTCGTCGTTTCTTTCATTGGGCTGATGGAGGATTTACTCTCAATTTTGTTATTTCCTGTTAACCTCTAGGAGTCAATTTGGAGTAAAAACTCTCTACATAATCATTATTGATATATTATTAATGGCTTAGTATTTTATCTATTTATTTATTTATGTTGGTAAGATTATATAAAAATAAATGAATCAATGAGTATTATGCCACTCAATTTCAATGGTACTAACAAGGGATAATATGATACTAATATAAATATATTATTTTTATTAGTTTTTATTTGTAATAATATTATTATATAATTTAATTATTAATTATGACATAATTTTTTTTATTTCAGCAGTGAATGGATATGAAAAAATTATTCTAATATTCTCAAATTGAGTACACCATATGCACATATTATGCACATATTAATAGTGATTCTAAAATATTAAAATTATAATATATTATAGATATCATTAATAATCCTTTTAATTCTAATTGTTTCTTAAAAAAATATTCTATTAGTGCATGATAACCTGTAAAAACATATAAAAATATATTAGTGTATGCTAACCTTAGAAAATATAATTCTATTAGTTAATGATAAGAAATAAATCATTTATAAAAATATATAAAAATAGTATACTTCTAAAAGTTTTAAAATTTTAAAATACCTAAAATAAAATATAAAAAAATATGATAAATAATAATTATTTTCAGTTCAAGCAGAATTAAATTTTTAGCCAATGCAAAGTTTGGAATTTGTTAGTATAATCATAGGCTAAATCAGGAAGGGATAATATCACTTGAAAAGGATTTTTCTCGTGGTGAAAGTATAATGACCCGAATCCAAATCACTTAACCTAATTTAAATCCATCACGAAAAAATTCAAAATTTGAATCATCATCATAAATTTAACATCATAATTATAATTTCTATAATAATTTTTTTTAGATAATAATATATATATATATAATATTATTATCCCGAGAATACATTCTCAATAATATATCAAAATAAAATCTTGATCGATGAACTATCTCTATTATTTCTTCTCACGAGCCTTTACCTCTACTATATTCTCTATCTCGAATTCCTGTAGTTAAAGTAGGATCTCACGGCCCGCACTATACAATCAACTTAATTTGGAGCCAAGAAAATACAAGGGTGAGCCAAAATCCAACAAGTGATAATAATAAAAAATACTTAATAAATAATAAATATCTCAAATATAAAAATATAATAGTTATAATATTTCTATAATAATCTAACTATATCTAAGAAGCCACAATACGCCATAAACACAACTCAAACCAAAAGCAAAATAGGTCTTCTCGAACCCTTATATGGCAAAGATAACAAGATTATCAATAACATACATAAACCCCTTAGAATTTGACATCAAGAGATATGTAGGGATTTCGCAATTCAAATTTTAGCGTGAATGACCTGAATATCAAACAATAATAACAACACGGATTCCACTGAATCCAGATAAAGTAAAATTTGATACATATATTCTACTGAATATAACTCGTAGATTTCACTAAATCCCAAACTCATGAGATATCAACAATGACAGAATATCAGAATGAATATTCTTGGATCTTATTCTATTACCGTAAATCAAATGCTGCCTATTTACGCCCTTAACGGCTGGGTAAGTGCAACGAGATTATCTATGATATCCTACTATCCATACAGTTCTCCTAGAGGATGTACCCGTAGCATGTCGATACCATCCGTGAAATCCTTCATCAAATGATATCGTTGATATCATCACATACGATGGTCACATGGCTATAAGTATTACTCCATAATAAACAATATACCTCATTATTACAATGATATGAAAATTAGTATCGGATAAATATAGACCACGCTAAGGCGCCGTAACATTTTATTCGATTAGATACCACAGTGTTTTCATACGCTCTCCTTCACATTGACCGTAGGAAGCCAATAACTCAACTACTCACGCAATCAACCATAACACAAAGAAGGCTTTACAATGTTAATGAAAAAATTATCGTTCGGTACTGACAATGACCGTACACACACAATTAAGACCAACACAAATGAATTTATCACGGAATGATAAAAGAACAAAAGAGAACCGAGAGAATATTTTAACCAATTTAAACATTTATCTAGTCTCTCATTCTATTTTGATATACATATCCTATCATTAGGACCATATCTTAATTATCACTTATGAACAAGCTTATTATCACCAAATCTGATTCAATTATCCTAAATTTGTCTAGCAATTTTTGACGAAACTAAATAATAACTTTAATCACGTTTTATAAACCAACTTGCTAAATTTACCCATGCACACAATATAAACACATACTACCAGTACATTTATAAATATATATTTATTTATATTCACTCACATATATATATATATGTATCAACACACTGCCCACGACAGTACTGCACCTCCATGCTGTCCACAGAAGTACCCCACACACACTGCTATACAAACCCACACACTCACGGCTATACAATCGCTCACACACACGGCCACACTTGCACTCACTTGCATGCACACACACGGCCACACAGATATGGTTCACATACGCCGTATACACATTTCTAACCCATGTATAGCATACTCATGTGATTACATATATATATATATACACTTCTATACGCACACATCGAATACATATAACAATTTAATAACCAAATTTACGAATCCCTCCTTCACAGACTCTCAGTCAGAGCAGAACACAAGGCCTTGCTTTCCCGATTTTTTAATTTTTTCCTCAATCTCCATTTTTACCACGATTTTCATAGAAAATCGATGCATCACCTGATTTCAACAGCATCAATAACAGAGATAAAATAGATTTGAGTGATGACAGATTTAATTGTAGAACAGAAGAAAACATGACAACCAAGGAAAAACACTTGCAACGAGTGAAGAAGTGAATAATGAGGATTCACTTGCCTGTAATTGTAGCATAGTTAGGGTTTTTCGGCGGTGGCAATGGTGGCGGCTTCGAATAGCAACGGCGACTCTTCTTTCGACACCAATCGACAATGGCAGCAGCGGCTTGCTCCGTTTCGTCTTGTGTGTAATTTTTCTCTTTAGTTCGTGCCCCTCATCTCGTCACCACTGGCTCCTTAAGTAAAGGAGGAGCCGACTAAGGTTTTGCTAGTTTCCTTCCTTTCCCATGGCCGCAACCCTCATGCTGTTTCCCCTTTTCTCTCATCTTATTTCCTTCTTCTCATTCTTTCACTTTCTTTTATTCCTTTATTTTCTCCGGTTTTATTTCTTTTTCATTTTCTTATTTTTACTTTATTATTATTATTATTATATTATAACTATTTATTTTATTATTATAATATATATTATTATAAACATATCTTAATACATATATTTATATATTACTCATTAAAATATTATATTTAACTACAACTACAATAATATTTTCATCTAAATTTCTAATATTTTAATTTCCTTTAAATAAATTATATTTTTAACCAATAAATAGCAATAAATTAAAGTTGATCAAATAAATAAATAATTAATTAATTTAATTTAAGAATTAACTAAATTTTTTATTTAACTATAAAATTTAGTCAATAGTCTGAATATCTAAACCTAAAATAATTACTAAATAGCCAAATAATTAGTCAAATTAATTAGA
>JAOVVI020013861.1:0-11700 GCA_028571085.2 Nepenthes alata | reverse complement strand
TTATATGTTGATCATACACTTTTAGAATAGAGTAACAGTTCACTTCAGTATACTTTGTGCACTCATGAATAATAGAAGTCAAGGCAATCTAAATAGCAATTGCAACGGACCATCATATCCTAATCGAAAATCGGCAAGGTTCTTCCTATAAGATGGCCGTCAAACAAAATATAAATCTGTACAATATCCTTGTACAATATGCATATTACAACAAACAATCACACACAGAATCCAAAATATCACAATTTATTTGTGCACCAACGTCATATTTTTGGATATAATGCCGGCTCAAGAGATGTCACTAGGTATCTAAATAAACTATAATAACCTGCGAAAGTATATACAGTTATTAATACACAGTAGAACTAAACTTTCTATACATTATCAATACATCAGATATATCAATACGTATCCACCTCAAAATATACAAAAGTACTCCATATAATGGTATAAAATCACAAAATTTAAGTCCACAAAATAATCTTCTAAGTCTTCTACCTAGCCAACTGCTAAACTCTACTCTGTCTCATCAGACAAAAGTTCATGCTCATCTGAAGGCAAGAAAGCAGTAATAAGTGAGCCAAAATACTCAATAAGGTACAATATAAGTAAATATAATAAATAGTATACTCAAAATAAAGCAGATGAAGGGAATATGAATAATATAAATACGTAAATATGAAATATGAACAAATATATTATCGGAACACATCTTTCGTTTCATATTTTTTTACTGATTACTTTAGATTCCAAAACATGTAGAAATTTCTCAATCTTTGTGGATTAGGGTCAGTAGGCCTTATCAACTAACGGAGTAGCCGAACGAGGAATGAAATATGTATGTATTCATACATTTTAAGGTGTTACCCATAATACCTCAAACTTTAACGTTCCGTAGTGGACGATATACCTTTTACCTGATATACGAGGGTAAATAACAAATATGTCACCATAGCATCTCCCATGGTCCAAAAGCATTCCTCGGTCTACCACTGTAATATCGTGCTATAGAACACTACCCTTGGAAACGTAAATTTTTGGTCCAGATTCATAGTTACTTATTCTTAAGGGAAGATTCTACCATAATTCTTAAACAAAGTTTCCATTTCCTAGAGAACAAATCATCAAACATAACAAATTGTGGAGTTCTCTTCATATACTATGCATAATTTTCATAATTTTGGATACGGATTCAGATAATCATATTTTTAAGCATACTGATACACATTTTCATATTTTTGTGACTTTAAATCTTTACATGCCTTTAAATACATACACAAGTCAACATAAAGCTTGGAGAATTTAGAAAATTCTTACCAAAATGAGCCAAACATAACTTTAGAGCTTTTGGATAGTAGATTCCTTCACAAAAGCATCCAATATAATTTTTAAAATATACACAAAATAACATATACAAAATACATGTTAATAAATATCAATATTCACGTCCATAAGTTAAGGTTTCAATTTTCTAAAACCAAATCATACAAAAATTTCAAAATAAACGAATAAATATCATAGGGCATGAGGTTAGGGTTTTCACATATGAAATACCGCGTAAAATCACCAAATCGGACACTAAATCAATATATGTCCTAGGAACCTAATCCTTATAGGGACCCAAGCTCACTCCTTCACCGATGAAACAATGTGAGGTCCTTGGTGAGTTTCATACCCCGTGGAGTTCCACATGGAAGTTAGATGGATTTGCGAGACTTGTAGCCGCTTTTAAAGCCTGTCGTCATACTCCTCTTGTGGATGTTTCCTCGTTATAACAGGGGTAACTTAGCCACTCTACAATTGCTATATGCCTTCTCTCCGCCTGACCAGGGTGCTCGACCGTTGGAGGAGCGTCGTGAGGTCAGGAGGACTCCATTCCCTCGATAGCATGCTGCCTGTAGCTTTTTTTCCGGCTGGTCGTCCTCCTGACTAGGTTGATTGAGGCATATTCTAGGATCTTGTCGGGCTGTGCATCTAGCGTGTTGTGGCTTCGGCAATTGACCCCAAACGAAGGCCTTTCCCTTGATGTGGCGAGGGATCGCCATCCAATTCCTTATCACAACATTTGCCTAAGTTTGCATACAAATATTATTGTTAGTTCATTAATTATTTTTATCAATGACCCATGTAGATTAAGAGTCTAATGGGCTCAAATTGAAATGTTGGAATATTATAAGAAAGATTCATCATGTTTTGTCACTCGTCATCTTTTATACTCTCTGATGTATCCTCCTTTTTCAATGCTTTGATCATTCCTTCACAAGTTTAAAAGTTTCTCACTTTTTATTATCAAAAAAAAAAATTATTTTATTTTTTAAACTGCTCAATATAAAATTGTAAATTCTTTGACGTTGATGCTATTAAATTATAATTTTTATAAATAAAAAAAATCCTACATTCTAATATTACTTATTGATATTTTAAAAACATATACTAATCAATGCAACAAAAACAAACTCAAATCCCATCATCAATTGTTAGCCACCAAGTATCATAAAAGTATGATAAATAATAATTATACAATTAAACGCACAATGTTATAAAAAAATTTATGTGAAAAATATTTTTCAATTAAGAAAAAAAATTACGATCTAAATAAATCCACTATAAGTGTATAATTATAAAAATAACCTCAATAACTAGTTAAGAATACTCCCATCACTCCTAGTGACTTACAAAAAAAACTAATACGCCAAGAAATCAAGCTATCAAAACGGCAATACATTTTAGAAACAAATATTTGAGCAACGCATCCAAACTAAGTGAAAATTAAAACTTAAATAATGATTTATTATTTACCCATATTATCTTTTTTTTCTTTCTTTGTGTGATGTTTTTGTGTCCCATGTTCTTTTTTTTTTAACATAAAAATTGTGTAAGATTTTTACACATTTCAATGTCAAATTTGGACTTCAGATGCTGAAGTAAAAAAAAATTGCATAAAAATAACATCGTTGTTCTCTATCTAAAATCTGTTGGTCATCGAGTGATTAACAGGCAACTGCAGCGAACACAAATTATCTTTCATGTGTTCTGAGCTTTGGTTGTTCTACGTCCACCACTTTGCTCAGCGGAAAATTCGAACATTGTAGTACGGGAATCACGGTTTGTTGTCTACTATCATGTGCGGCGTGAGCGCACGCGCACGTGCAATCATTGTAGCTGTGCTTCGACGCTTGCACACCCAAGCCACAAATCACCGTGAGGTAAATATCTTCTTAACGTAGCGGAGCACACCGTCACCGTTTGAAAATCATGGGCCACTTTTGACTTTTATTTCCTTGCCCTTTAGGTCAGTTGATGATCTGCGTACGTGGCAGCACCAGATTCGTCTAAATCAAACCTTTGCCAACAACCTCTACACGGCCCCTAGATGCGGAGAATAGATACCTCCCGCAGCTAGCTGACGAAGGCGTGTTGCGGAAAGCCAGAGAGAGAGAGAGAGAGAGCGCGCCCTCTTGCTCTTACGGCAGTCTCTGATTCGCTTGGTGCAGGTCGGGAACCAGTATCGTCGCCGCCGCCGCATCAGAAAAAAAAAAAAAACTGCTGCTGCTTTACGTGTGTCTGTTTTCTGAATTTTTTTCCCCTGGTGGCGAGGTTTGGGATCCCGCCTTGCATCAACTGAATCGGAGGCTGCGGTGAAGGTTCTGCTGTTTTTTCATGGAGGAAATATTTAGATTGAATCTTGTTTGCTATCGCTATTTCTTTGGTACATGTTGGAGTATCCTTGTTTCCATGTTTAAGTACCTTTGTCCAGATTTGTATTGGATTCGTTTTGAGTTTAGTTAGATCTGACAGCATGCCATTGTGACTTTTTTTTGGTAATAGGCATTTGGATCGCTGGCGTTAATATCACCTCGAATGCTATATTATGCTCAGATCTGCTTTAATCTGCACGCTACTGCTTATTTGCTTAGCAGCGGAAGTAAAAGCTTTGAGGGTAGTCTAAAAGCCAAGTTAATGTCTTTTCGCATTGCCGAACTATGGGATTGCATTATTTAAGCAACATTTATCCTCAACGCTGGGAGGCTTTTTTTCCTAATAAGGATCTTCATGTGACAATCGAGCAACATTTCCATTACTCCAGCTATGACCCCGATAAATCGCTCTTTCACTGAACAAGAATTTGGAGTGACTATTATCTAGAGGGACTGACCATGTTTACTCAGATAGCCAGCCATTTGATATTTGTCTGTAAGAGTCCTCTTGCTTTTGTATTATGGCCCGTTACTGATATGATGAGAACAGAACATGGCAGCCGTCAGTGGGGTCACTGCCCTGTTCTGACCGGTCGTACACCGCAAGTGTGATTCATGCACTTAGTCATCTTTCTCGATATTATTGATCTAGTAGTGGACGAACATGGATGGCATAGTTGCTTGTTATTCCGTTCTATTAGTTCGTTGTGTTAGTTTATGTGTTTATATACCTTGTGGGATTTGTTTGGTTACTACTGAAAAGAATTTGAATTGCGGATGTTATGAATTAAATTTAATTTTATTTCCGATACTATGTAGAGCATTTGTTGTCAGTTTAAGATTATGCAATCATCTATTTGGCAGTAAACAAAAAGGGGGGGGGGAACCCTCACCAGGCGGCCGCTTTGTACCTGCTTCTTTGTGTTTCTATCTGTCACTGTAGCTTTTATTATGTTTCTGACTGTCGTTCTAGCTGTTCTTTTAAGTTGGCCTAGTTGGAGGTGCTTGGAAGCATATAATAACAGTCACTGTTAAATTGGAAATATCAAGAGCAAGTTTATTGCATTTACATGATGTTTCTGCATAATTTTTAACTATCTTTCAGAAGGGAATTCTATCATGTCCTACTAATTCTATGTTTAGTGCCACAGGAGTTCCTATGATTTGATAACAATTTCTAAATTTGGCAGTTCGTCAATCTGCCTAAATTTATCACAAAAACCTTAATAAAGCTAAGCATGATGACAGAGATTGTTCTCGAATGACTAATTTGTAAAAATGCCACACTCATATTTTTCGGAAGATGTTTCTGCATGATGTTCATAAATTTATATATTGTCTTTTTATCTACAATTTACCAGAACAGTCTTGAAGGCAGGATTATTGCTGTATGGATGTGCAGATGTCCAGTGTTATAATAATGCAATGGAGATGTAATCCAGGATATTCGAAATGTTTTAGTATCCAAAAACTTATATATTAGGAAATTTTGTAAAAGAAGCAATTCAGAATAAATAACAATTCTTTATTTGGGTATCTGATTTAGTATCTCGTCTTAATGCTGTCCTTTAATTTTCATTCTTCCATATTTTGGGATTGTCAGTTAATGAACTTATGCAAGCGTTGGTATCATATCAAATGGTATGCCCTAATGTATGGTATCGCCCTCAATAATGACGAACCAGTCCTGCACCTAACTTCCTTTGTACGGTTTTCTGAAGGGCAAAAGAGGAATGGTAAGCTGGTTGCGACTGCCTCATTATCCTGTCTCAGCTGCTCTTATGTTGCATGAGCAGTTATGTTATGCATGCATTGCACAGAAGGTTGGGATCGACCAATCTATGCACTCTGTAGCTTTCTTGGTTGCGATAAATATGCCATTTGACAATTGAAAAGGTTGAAGGAATGAACTTGAGAAGAGGTGCTCACGGCTTTGCTCTTGTTTCTCCCCTTGAAATCGTCCAAGTTGATAGTTCTTCCTCCTTTCTTCTCTTCCTCATCTCTTTCTTTTAATGGCAACTGCTATCTGTTCTGTTGTTGATCTCTTCACCTGATATCCTCTGTCTCAACTGATCCTTGTTATCTGCTTTTTCATCTTTCCTGAATGCTGCCTTCTCTTCAGCTCTGCTGCAATTACTCATGTTCCTCGTGGTACTTGTTCATCTCACTGCTTGTAGGTCTTCTCCTTCCTGTCAATTGTACCAGCTATGTTCTTCTCCCTTGCTTTTTCTCTTCCTTAATTTTCCTTTTGTACCTTGTGAACTAAAAAAGGTTGGCTTCCTCTTCTATTCTCCTGCATCTCACTAAGTCCTAGGATATTGAAGAAGAGAAGCTAGGCTTGAAAGATATTATCAGCTTGATGGAATTTCTAATTTGGAGGATCCTAGATGTTTGTGTCAAGTAATGCTTCATCTTTGGATACCTTTGCAAAATCCTGCTAGTAAATGTCTAGATGATGAGAGAATGCATACTGCATAACCTCTTGCTTAAGTATAGTCCATTTAATACAACTTGATTGCGAGATGGAATTTTTTGTAAAATGAGTAAGGCAAGAGAATGAGGCTGGAGGAATGACGTATGCAGGCTGAATAAGTGAACATGTCCAAGAACTTGAACGGCAACAGATACTATTTTGCATATCCCTGTATCCTGCCAGTTCCATGTTTTAAAGGGAAATGATAATCTGTGGGCATTGTTAGTGGGAAGGAGTTAAGTATCATCTTCTACTGAGCCGTAGAGGTATGGTTAAGATGCATGTTTTTGCTCTAAAAAATGATTCTTACACCTGCCCTTCACCCACCTTCCCCCAACCACCACAAAAAAAAAAAAAAAATCCATGCAATGCCACAAGAGAGGTTCTTATTAATGTGCTGTGCTTCATAGGATCTATTCTTGTTGTAGTTTTGCCGTCTAGATTCTCTGTTCTTTCCTCTTTTCTGATCTCTTCTTTATCTATTTTGCATAATAGACTTTCCTAGAGGCAATATACTAGATCTTTGCTTGTCAATATGTTTGGACAAATATAGGGAACGGAAAAAGGATCTAATGTGTATGTAGTATCTACTGACTTTTACTGCTAAGGTATTCGTAAGAAAATTCCATGTTTGAGATTAGTATTTCTTAAAATAAAAAATGAGTGTCAGTTTGAGTTGAATCAGTTGAAAAATGTGGAAGTTTATAATTATACAGATAGAATATTTTGGCTTGTTGGTAGATATACAAACCATACTCTTAGTTATACAAGTCTGCTTAATATTTACTTATGCAGCCTGGAGACGCAAGGAAACCTCTCCCCAGGGGAAAGGCACCTAATTAATCCAATATTTAGAAATCTGATTACCAATTGCAGAAATCAGAATATAGTACTATGGAAGTTAGGTGAGGAACACCATCCTTGGGACAGTTTTTTGACTTATGGGTCAACAATATTTCGTCATTGCTTTGGAGATGACACTGTTTTATCACCTTCTGTGCTGTATAATGTGTCTGCCACCTTCCTGTTAAGATTGTTGGCGCAAAACGGAAGACATGGTGACCGGCGGACGGATCACTCGGACAGCAACAGAGCAGAGCTCTCGGACGGACGGCCAAAAGTAGAGATAGAAAAACGAGAGAAACACATACGAGATTTAACGTGGAAAGACCCTTCTCAACTAAGAAAAAAATAACCAAAGAATACACGATAAAGAATGATTGTTTATAAAAATGTTAGTTACACAAAACTCAAACAAAAGAAAACAATCACTAAATGTATATCACACAATCTCTCTCTAAAAGTGTTTCTCACTATATCTTTACAACAAGGCTTGCCCACAACTCTCTCAAAGCTCTTGCCCAAGTGATTTCTCACGCCACAATACAACTCTCTTAGCACAAGACAAGCAAGGGCACAAACCTTTATATACACAAAGAGTCTAGTAGTCAGCCAGCCACCCTACTGCCAGTAGGGTGGCAAGACCACGCCCCCTAGGCCTGCCATGGCAGGCGTATGCCCGGCGTGTCAGAATGGCAGACCTGACACCCTAAGAAGTTGTAGCCGCCTCAACATCCAATCAGAGTGGGTCAACTACCCACCTATAAAACACAGCTATAGTAGGCCTACGGGAGAGAGAGAGTCAACGCCTAGATTCCTGGAATCCTTGTCCATGTCCTCAACAACCTCTTGGATATGACGCCTCCAACGAGTTCTCGTCCGTCTTGATAGGCTTCTCAAACCATTCAAGAAAGTCCGCGTCCTTTTCCTCTTGAGCTTGCGGACATAAGTGCCACGAGGGAGTGACTCCAACAAACTTCCTCTCACAACCGAGTGGGAGTGAAGTTAGTTAGACCGGCAATATCACAACAAGCTTCCAACTTTCCCATTGGCAAAACTTTGGTCAACATGTTCGAGTTATTGTCATCCGACCGGACCTTTCCAATTGATTGCTGCCCATCATCAAAAATATCTCTCGCCCAATGATTTCGCACGTCAATATGCTTTGACCTGGAATGGAATGAGGAGTTTTTACATAAGTAAATGACACTTTGTCTATCACAGAGGACCTCGTACGTCTCTTTCCTTAGATCCAATTCTTGGATGAACCTCTTCATCCAAAGCATCTCTTTGCTGGCCTCAGTCATGGTAATGAAACTCTGCCTCTGTAGTCGAGAGAGCGACGCACTTCTGCAATTTGGACTGCCAGGAGACCGCCCCTCCCACAAATTTTACCAAGTATCCGGATGTTGATTTCCGAGAATCAACGTTTCCGGCCATATCGGCGTCCGTGTACCCAAACAGCTGAAGCTTCTTTTCTCCAAACTGTAAACCCATCTTGGAGGTCCCACGGAGATATCTGAAAATTCACTTTACCGCGGACCAATGCTCAATCCCTGAGTTTGAGAGAAATCGGCTCACCAGACCATTGCATGAGTAATGTCCGGCCGCATACATCAAGTTACCAACGGCGGAGGAGTAAGGAATCTTACTCATACGCGCCTTCTCAGTGTTCGAGGATAGACACTACTGCTTGCTCAGCCTAAAATGGTTGGCCAGAGGGGTACTGACAGGCTTGGAGCTTTCCATATTGAATCGTTGAAGCACCATTTCAACATAGCCTTCTGGGACAGCCAGAGCTTCTTGTCCCCTCGGTTGCCAAATATTCTAATCCTCAAAATCTGTTTCGCCGGTCCGTGGTCTTTCATAGCGAAAGACTGCCCCAATTTCTCTTTCAGCTCCTTGATTCGAGCACTATTCTGTCCGACAACCAGCATGTCGTCCACATAAAAGAGGAGGATGACAAAGTCGTTTTCCAAAAATTTCTGAACAAATACACAGTGGTTGGAAGTAGTCTTATGATATCCTCGTCTGACCATAACAGACTCAAACTTTCAGTACCGCTGTCTCAGAGCTTGTTTCAACCCGTATAAGCTTTTTTTCAAACGACAGACCAGTCCTTCCTTCCCTTTGACTTCAAAATCATCTGGTTCTCCATGTAGATCTCTTCCTCTAGATCTCCATGGAGAAAAATTATCCGAACGTCCAGTTGCTCAATCTCCAGATCCAAAATCGCTGTCAGTCTGAGCACCACACAGACCGAGGATATCTTCACAACAGGTGCAAAAAAATTCATCAAAGTTAACACCATTGCGTTAACTGAAGCCCTTCACCACAAGTCGTGCCTTGTGTCTTGGATTACATGCGTCCTCGGTCGTCTTCAACCGGAAGACCCATTTGTTCTTCAGGGCCTTCTTCCCCTTGGGTAGCTTAGCCAGTTCAAAGGTATGGTTCTCATGAAGAGATATCATTTCTTCCTTCATGGTCTCAAACCATTTATCTTTCTGAGCGCTGCATATGACTTCGCCAAAATTTTTAGGTTCTCCAGTATCAGTGAGGAGGACGTACTCACTTACTGGAAGGTGGAGGGACGGACGTCTCTCCGTAGACGATCGTCTCACAGGGGCCACCTCAGCCTGTTGAGGCGCCAGCTCTTCAACCTGATCTTCCTGAGGCGTTGGAATCGCCTCATCATGGTTGCCAGCCACTCTTGGTCCGCCGACATCTGACACAAGAGACACTAGACGGACATCATCCACATCAACTCTGTCCATCCGAAAAGTATTGGGTTGAGACTTCTTCTCCTTCCCAATGTCCTTGATGGTCTCGTCCTCAACGAAGACCACATCTCGGGACCGGACCAGCTTCTTTTCCTTTGGGTCATAGAACCTATACCCAAGTTCAACCTCGTCATAGCCTAGAAGGACACATTGCTTTGTTTTTGTCTCCAGCTTGGTCCTCTTATCTCTCGGAACATGAACAAAGGTCTTGCAGCCAAATGTCCGAAGATGATTGTAAGCTAGTTCCTTTCCGGTCCAAATCTTCTCTAGAACTTCCCCGTCTAGAGGCTTGTTGGGCGACCGGTTGATCACGTGGGCGGCCGTCTTCAAGGCCTCGGCCCAAAAAGATCCCGGAAGCTTAGCCTCGGATAACATGCAGCTGACCCTTTCCATCAGGGGTGCGATTCATCCGCTCGGCCACGCCATTCAACTGTGGCGTCTTCGGTGGAGTCTTCTGATGTTTGATACCGTGAGCTCGATAATAGACATCAAAAGTCACAATGTAGTCTCCACCATTGTCGCTCCGGACGACCTTCAACCTCCTCCCGGTCTCACACTCAACGAGAACGGAAAACTGCTCAAAGATTCTTGTGACCTGATCCTTGGTCTTCAACGGGAACACCCACAGTTTCCTCGAGCAATCATCAATGAAAGAGACAAAGTACAATGCTCCTCCAAAAGGCCTTTCCGAGAGGGGACCACACACATCTGTGTAAACGAGCTCAAGGACCTCGGACTTCCTAGAAGATGCGTCTCCCTGAAATGAGACTTTCCGTTGCTTCCCCGCCATGCAGTGAGGGCAAGTCATCTGCCTGTCTCCATCCATCTCTTGGATGAGACCTTTCTTAGCCAGATAACTCATGCCCCGCTCACTCATGTGTCCGAGCCTTTTGTGCCACAGGCCCGAGGACTCTACACATCTTGTGGCATTCACCTCTGCCATCTCGGCCTTGGCTTTCAGCGCGTAAAGGCCTGAGGCCTTTACTCCTCGGGCAACAACCAAGGAACCCTTCCTTAGCTTGAAATCGCCGTCACAAAAGACGCTGCAGTAGCCTTTATCATCAAGCCGTCCTACTGAAATGATATTCATACGAATATCGGGGATGTGTCGGACGTCCCTCAAAATTAGTCGGCCTCCATTGTTCGTCAGCAATGAGACGTCGCCTCGTCCGATGATCTCGGATGTCTCCATGTTGCCCATCTTCAACACTCCTGGGGCGCTCGGAGTGTAAGAGGAGAACAACTCTCTCCTGAAAGTGATGTAAATGGATGCGCCAGAATCTACCACTTAGTCAGAGGCCTGCTCGGCCACACTCACAGAGTCTTCAGACTCACAGGCCAGAAAGAGGTCACCTCCTGTGACAACAGAGACCGAGGACTCTTCCTCGCCACGTCTCTTTTTTCCTCTTTCTTTTTCAGCGTTTTCACGCTTCCACTTATAACAAAATCTCTTGATGTGACCCTTCTTGTCATCGTGATGGCACTCCATGCTCTGGTACAGAGAATGTGACTTACTTCGCCATTTGTCTTCAGGCTTTGGCCCACATCCTCAACTCCTACCCCTGGGTTCGGTGACAATGACCTCGGAGTGTTGAGAGGTGGACGTGCCCTGAGACTGTCGTCTCACCTCCTCGTTCAGCACAGCTACTTTGGCCATCTTCAAAGTCACCACGCCATTGGGAACTGTGTTGGCAATAGTGATCCTCATGACCTCCCATGAGTCCGGAAGGGTTGCTAGGAGCCAGAGTCCGAGCACCTCATCCTCAAACTTGATCCCCATGCCATTCAGTCGGTCCACGCAGCCCTGAAATTTATTCAGGTGTTCGGCGACGGATGAGCAGTTCTTGTATCAGATCTGTATAAGCCTCATCAAGTGAAAGATTTTATTATTACCGGTCTTAGAGGCATA
>JAOVVI020013860.1:0-11700 GCA_028571085.2 Nepenthes alata | reverse complement strand
ACATGGGAATAACTATTCTATTCCCACCTTATTCCATTCTAGCAACCAAACGTGCCGTAAATGTATGATATAATGTATCTTATTTTTTGAGTTATTGGTTTAGTATGCTTCCACAGATTATTATGAATATTATGTATGCTTCCGCAGGTTTTTATGGGTCCGAATTTGGTTTTTAGTCGGCATCTTTTCTTAACAAGATCCGACACCGTATTCCTAAGATACAGTGTTGGAGCCACTTATGATGTGGCAAGGTATATAGATCCTGCATACGATTATGGATATATTACATTTACTTATTATAATAAATGGTTAATCACGGAAATGAGAATGCGGTCCGTGACAACTATTGTTGTATTAAATCCAGACCAGCAAAGATTTTATATCACCATCCCAACAAAACAGCAGAAGGCAACCAAGGCATATTTTATCTGATCTTAAACTTCAAGGCACCCTAAGGCCATCAAAACGAACAGAAATATGCCAAGGGAAAGAATCAAAAGCTGCATTACCCTAGCAGAGGAGACAAATTCAAGCTTCCACCATAGCTTTCACCAACAGAAGCCTGTAAGGATTTTATTTATAGCAAAAGAATAAATAAACTCCTGAGTTACAATGGACAACAACAACAGAGATGACTTCATTGAAAGTAAAATTTAAATCAAGACACATTATGCATTGTTCCAGGATCCCTATTTTCAGAAGAAGGTTTTCAGAAACCAGTTCAAGGGGCAGGTGATTCATCAGTAGCATGCTTTTGCCAAGGAGTAAGGACGGATGCTCCTATGTAATAGGCCGTTTATTCAGGTTGGTCAAGGTCAGTGATGTCACTCCAAAAGACCAAAAATAACTTTAATATGGAACCCAAAAAGGGCTATTTGGGCAGGGGCCTTTAGAACGCAGCTGCATCTTCCAAGATGCTTTCTTTACCATGACTAAACCACATTCAAAGAGACTTGGTGAGAGAGAAAAATCAATTGCCTTTCTAAGGGTAGAACAGAATGAGAGACTTACCTGTAGATATGGAACAACAATATCATATACTCGTGATAAAACTTTTGATTTCACCGCAAACCTGATCCAGTAAAATAATTCAGCTCAATGTATATGCAAGATAACAGAAACAAAAATGGGACTTCATAAATTGCAGAATGCACTAAGAAAACAAAATCAAAATGTCATGAATCATGATGCAAGAAAAAAAAAATATGGCATTCAAATATTGTAGTCTGCGTATTCTTATCAAAACACAACATTACACAAGGAGAAAGCAAAAGGAACCGAATACCGAATCTCCGCTCCCTCCTCAAAAAAGGCATTGATTATCTGTACTATGACATTGATTGATGCCTAAACACTACCACCCAAAGAAAACCCGAGAGATCAATTTGACTGCTTTTAAATATCTATTACATCACATTCCTTCTCTTCTCACTCTCCCTTTCCCCATACAAACGGGAAAAAATGAAGGGATATTGTCTTGCTGCAATCTGAACCAACTTTCATTGAAGGTCATTTACTTACGCGGGCATTTTTATAATAGAAAAACATCGAACTCATTAAAACAAGGTGGAGCAAATTGAGGGCAAAGAAATGTTGGTTCTCTACCCATCTCTTCTAGGTCTAAAACATTAATACATAAATTAATGAAAACTAGGTTTTGTCATCTTTTTTTTCTGGTTCCCAACATTTATTATTTAATTTCCATTGGATCTTGACAGCAAACTTCAACAAGGCTCATCATAAAATGTCTGCGATTCTCCATATTTCTTATCTTTCTCCACAACAGAAAACCAGCAGTAAAACGGAATAAAGTTCTAGATTTTTCTTTCCGTTTGTGAAAGAACACCATTAAACCACAAACAGCACAATATCTTTTTTTCTGAAAAACATGTGAGAATCGACAGTAAATAACTAAATTACCCACCCAGGTAGGATAAAAGAAAACTTGAGTCATGAAAAGCAGCCACTTTATCTACCCAAGTCCACTGCAGTTCAAAGAGTTCTGTAGATACAGTGATAGAAAAAGGCCAGGACTAATAGCTTGGTATCTAACTCACATTTTGCCACAGGAATAGGATTTACACAGAAATGGAGTGAAGGAATGCAGGTTTGACACAAATATTTCACCACAATGGGCAATTCCAGGGGTGACTATAAAATCCTGAGACAGATTAATTCCCATCATATTTTCTACAAAATTCATTTATTTCCTACAAATCTTATTAAGGAAAATGCAGGTTCTTCCCTATAAAATATTTCCCAATTATAAAGAAACAACGGGCTATAGGAATCTTAACTGAAGAACAAAATACCCTTCCCCTGGTTATCTGAAGTTGAAACGAAAATCATTAGTATGGCATCATATCTCCAGCCTATAATGGCGTAGCTACCAAATTATAGAAATGTAAGCAAAAGAGGTGAACATAATTATGCGCACCGTTGTATTCTAGCCTACATGTCTCACAACAAAAGTGCAAGTGGGACTCCTAAATGTTGATGTAAGAACATAATGGAGGAAGGGTGAATGCATCAATGTATACAAATTTGTCGAACATTCCAAGCCACAGATATTTTAAGAAGTCACTCCACACAAGGTCCACCTTGAACAAAGTGATTATGCATATGCGGTACTCAACATGTATTTCCATGCAAAACATCATTTGTTAGCATATGTGCTGACCTTTTTAACAGACGAAAGCAAACATATATTTCTTCAATATCTGTTTCTATCTTTAACTTGATGTATTGCTTCACAAGCTCACATAAGCTATTAGTAGCTTCATCCATCTCGGCATCACTTGCTACTACAAGAAGCTGACACTGGGAGATAAAGCACTGCAGAATGGAAGATAACTGCCCAGTAGATACAGACCTGACATACATTTCTGCCAGGATGTTCAACAGTAAGCAGTGGCTTAGTCTGAACTCATCAACCCAATGAGGGGGATTTCCATCCCAAAGATTGACATTTGAAGCATGTCCCAATTCTGCACTGTGACCCATGATCGTTCTCACTCCCTCCTTTTTTAGAGAAAAGTTGGTAGAATCTAACAGACAATTTGGCCTCCTATGTGCAGGAAGCAGCCCGACTATGTCTGCTCTCAGCTCCTCTGGCAAGTTTTGTAACACAGAAATATCTACCTGACTGAGGGATGAAGGCATTAAGTCACATTCTTCCATCCCCGGGACAGAATTAACCACAGCTGCAGATCCTACCCTGGAAGCAGAGGCCTCTTGAATTTCCTCATCATTACAACACCTATCCTGATCAAACATGTAAAATGGAGAATCAGCATGAATGCTTGCTGCCACATGTATCGCCACTGGTGTAACAGCTTTTATAGGGACATTTCTGGAGGGGAAAAAAAGCTTATTCATATTTCCTTCTTCAATAATTGTACAGAATTTCTATAAAATATATTGACAGAAATTATCTGTATATTAAATGTTGTATTATTCTTGTATACAACAACGGTATTTACAGAATACCTGAGTTCTACTACACAATGCAATAACTGCACCTTTAGGAAGCTAAGAAAATATGGAAATAAAATAATTCCATCATTGGAAACCAAATATTACAAAATAAAACATTGACCTATTAATATACAATTACTATACTAACATCCCCTCAAACTCAAAAAAGATAAACTAGATACTTAAGTTTGGAAACCACATCATGAATGCACAGGCAAAGTGTGCACGGAAGATATAACAAGGGACGGAAACAACGGGCAACTAAATGGAAACAAAACAAGGATTGAAAATCAGAAGCAACAACACAACAGAGGCAAGGCAGAAGCAAGAAACCACTGCCACCATGTAAGCAATACAAAGGAAGGCCAAACAAGGTAGCTTCATCAAATAGAACAGGAAGCTGTCTTTTTCAATGACTTATCCAACAATCGAGATAGAGAGTCGGCTTTTCAACTGAGGACATAAAAACTTCTTTCTTAATGACCGAGGACAGAGAGATTGCTGGGGAAATTTGGAGTGCAAGAACACGTTTGGCTGCGGATAAACTCGAAACAACAGAAGCAGAAGCTAATGCAAATTAAGCAAATGAGCCACAATCAACAAACAATGCAAAAGCTAAATGAGAAAACAGAACTGGCATTAACTCAGGTATTCTAAAATGGAGATCGGAAGATACAATGATAACGTAGAGTGACAAAATTATATGCAATCCCACAAGTCTCAGAAAACAAAACTCCATTAACAACCAAGGAAAACAAATTTAGGAACAGAGTTCCAAAAGACAACAGGAATTTGGACTTGCAACTTCAATAGGATGTGAAAATATTGAGAAGGGGAATTAGAAGCAAGGGCGAATGAAAATTGACCATATAAGAATGCTTGGAAGATGGTGATTGCTTGTTGTCCGGCAGGCATTACCAAAAAAATGCTGGGTGCCCGCTGGTCAAAGAAGACTTAAATATTGCATACTGTTTTATTCTTGTATATGATAATAATATGTATATAATATCTGAGTTCTACTACACAAGACAATAACTACACATTTAGAAAGTCAAGAAAACATGAAAAGAAATAATTATATATTTGGAAACCAAATATTACATAACAATATATTATCCTATTAATATATTATAACTACATTAACATATATCTGCTATGAGATTCTATTGGCTTCTGTCTCCAACAGATTCTGTTCAAATGAGGATGGATGATCAGGAAAGAAACTGATGAAAAGTGCCCTCAAGACAAGGAAGATATATATTTGCTTTTTACTGCATTTTTTCTCCACAAACAAGAAAACCATAAACAACTAAATAATGGACAAAGTTTCAGAATTACAAAATGTTGTTACAGTCACAAGGGTTCCTTGTGCAAGGCACGTTCACAGGCCCAATGGAAGCCATTCGCACACTTACGAAACATGTAACGAATTTCTAATTGCTAAAGCTAATAATTGAATAAGAAATATAAAAAAAATTCTAGAAAATCATCATAGGCTCATAGTACAACTACAAACATAAAATAGCAATTAATAAACTTAGCTCATCACAAGCGTACAAAAACAATAGAATTAATCAACAAAATTTTAAATATTATCATAAGCTACAGTGGTAAATATTAATCTTTTATCATTATTATCATCAAACAAAAATTCATCTTATTCCCTTTATTTAGACTTACGAGCTTCAATGGGGGCTTCATCTTCGTATGTCTCATTTAAGTTAGCATCAATCTCACCTACAAGCTCCGAGTATACCTACAGGCACTTTTGAAGAGCATGAAGCTTCCACTTTTGATGAGGGTTCACTAAATTCTTAATCTAATGAGATTTGTAGTCTCATTTACTCCAACTTT
Source organism: Nepenthes alata (assembly GCA_028571085.2). Classification (NCBI taxonomy): domain Eukaryota; kingdom Viridiplantae; phylum Streptophyta; class Magnoliopsida; order Caryophyllales; family Nepenthaceae; genus Nepenthes; species Nepenthes alata. The sequence continues at coordinate 6,369 of JAOVVI020013860.1, read as the reverse complement.
AGAAATAAAACCCCATGTACCGAAAAAATCATACTCAAATATAAATTTATTATCTGCATCACAATCTCTATCCATTTTTCTAGTCAATCACCTGTTACCTTCATCAATGCCATTTTCCAACACCAAGTCAATACAACAATCAACAAATCCAATGGCTAATTTAAAAAGAAAACCCTAAAGGAAAGTTTCTTGCACTTCAAAAAAAAGGGTGGAAGCTCCAAAGCCTATCCGTGCACCTCTTGAATGACCCTTACTCAGGTACATAAAAGGGATCAAGCTTTGAGTCCCAAGCCAAAGTGCCACTTTAACAACATTACACACTTGTTGTCACTACCTTCCCATCCAAGCAATCAACAGTATGACTACCAATATTTGGAAAGATATTCATAGCAGCGATCCACTTTTATGACAAAAATGTTCATTGAAATGAGCAGCAATGAAAAGAGAGAGTTATTATGGTGAAAGAACGCAAAAGAGAAGTGAAAATACAACCTCATCCTTTTCATTCACGTTGGTGAAATGAATCCAACAAGAAGCACCATCTTCCTCTTCCTTCAGTATTCCACCTAGATAAGCATTCTGTCAGACAAACAGAGATGACCATTTTGGCTAGCAAACTAAGGGATGGTTACCTTCCACTCCCTCTTGTAACGTGGAGCACACTGAACCATTAAAATCATCAGTGTTGGCTTTCTTTTCAGACACAAAGTCAATCAACTTGCCTGCATACATTGCATTAACTTCCGAAAATAATTCTGGGGGCAGATTTTCTATAACGCTAATATCAAGATCATGCAACGATGGCAGCTCTGAAACCTCATCCAAGGAAATTTCACCAGAGATGGAGCACGACTTACCTGCAACGCATTATAAGCTTTCCACTTTCATTGTCTATCTTCATTACAAAGTTAACAGATCCCTACAATCTCTTTTCAACCATAACAAACAAGGACATGATATACCATCAGAAAAATAACACAATCTGTAGTTGTTAGAAAATGTCTGAGCAGCAAAGAAAGTTGAATTATGTCTACAGGTCTGGCTGTCTTTTTCCCAGGAGTGAGAATACAGTCCTAAACCTTGGATTGATTTCCAGAGTTTAAGATTTTAAAATGGATCCTTCGTACCAAAAATACACAAAAAGAGCCCCAGGGTACATGTTCCTTTAGGTTTTCTTGCTCACCACAGATCTCTTGTTCCCCTTCTCTTGACACACTCGCGCGGGCACACACATACAGAGAGAGCTTTCATATGCACAGATTCCCATTCCTCGTGGTTTTTCCTACAGTTCTCTTGCTGCCCATAATTGCACAAAAGCAGAGAGAGAGAGAATTGGGCAACCCGACAAACTTAGAGATGTTTCAAGTACAATGATTACCCATGATGTGTTTCACTTATGTGATATAAAGATCTATTTAATTTACACCCTTGCCTCCTGAGAATCAGCATGTTTTACATTGAGTTGTAGTAAGAGACCATAAATAATTGAAGTCATTGCCAAGATATAACTTATGTCAAAAAAAAAAAAAAGAGGAAATATTGTTAAAGAAAAGCTTTGCAAGACAAAGGAATTTATAACAATCAAACTTCAATCTCAGCTAGAGAGAACAAAAAACACAAAAAAAAAAATAAAAGGAGGTGTATTTCATATACAAGCTGTTAGATACTACCAAACAGCTTCTAAAAGTTAAGATCAGATGAGAGTTTTGGAGCATAAATGGTGTTTGAGAATAATTGCTCAATCTCCTCATAGACAATTGTGAATTTTAGATACTACAAATAGCTTCTTCTAACATAAGAATCCATGAGAGATCTAAAGCATAAAATTAGCTTGAATAATCACAAAATCTTCTTAAACATGATGATGACAGATAAAAACCATAGAGCTTTCCTATTCGAGTATGCAAACTTTGCTATTTTTGAATAGTTAGATCATTAGTATCAAAGGTAATCATTCAAAAGCAAAACAACAAATCTACATGTGAACTACTACTATTTTGTTATACCTCCATCAGCCATCAGTTCAGCAGGACCATGGATATTGTGCTGTTTTTTGCTATTTACTGAGGCAGATGCAAGCCATGACGTCAGAATATTTCTTTCGTTCCCTTAAAAACAAAAGAGTCATAAGACAAGGTTTATATGCCATCAAAAAAGATGAAATGTGATCAATCCATACACACACATGAACATGTCATGCGCAAAACTAGTGATATAACTTCCTCACAAAACAGAACACAATTCAGATAACTATTTATGCCACCACATGAACTTCCATCGTGTTTTATATGATAAGCCAGTGAAAACAATTTAACACAAGCCAAACCTTGTTTGGAATAATCAACATTCTCTAGCTTTGTCACTTGTAGTCCAACCCCACGAATATCTTTGACATCTAAGGGAAAGGAGAAAAAATAAACGCATCAGACAGCAGTTGTCAGGACAAACAGATCTTCACCATGAAACAAATAAATTTACTACATGAATAAGCTTCAGCTTCTAAAGCACTTTGAAGTTTGAACACAACGGTAAGCAACCCAATATTTTCTAAAAGCTATTGAGTTTTGTATTGTAGCTCATGTTAGATCATATCACAACATAGCATACATCTCACAATGTTGGTGGTCACAGTCAACCTCCGTAATTTTAGGATTTTTCTAAGAGGTTAAGATAATATTATAAGAATATGATCCATATTTATTAGCATAACCTGCACTGTATTTGTTATAGTCACTTGATATTGAAAAAATAAGAATAAATATTTTCTTAATAATGGTCTTAACCAAAGCCCGGAGGGAATTTTCTCTAATATCGATCCAGATGAACCAAAAAATAATAATAAAAAGTAGTCAATGAAACACATCTTGTAACTGATAACAGATGTAACCAGATGAGAATCCTTCTCTATCTCAATCCCCAACCATTTTCTTTTGAAAAATAAATATGTCACCTACGAATCATATAGATGTTTAATGCAAATCTATTAAGAAAGTTGCCCAGAGCACAGTTCCCAGGGCTCTTTCTCCAATTAAACCTCATTCAGACAAAGAAAGCATGCAATTAAATACAGGTCAATCCATGTTGATCAGGATTTCAGCAGTTGATATAGGTTTTGCAACAGATATCTGAGGCATTTTTAAAGCAATTCCCATGACTAGATCTGAAGGCTAGGCATAAATGATCATATCATAAGAAATTTATGCTTCAAATCGGATGATAAAATCTTCATCAGTCACTAATCCTGTAAACACAAAACCCAGCCCCAATTGGCATCAAGTAACATCTCAAATGGTTGCTCATAACTAGATATGGACTCCACCTACTCTATATGCCTTGTATCTCCTCAAATACCTTTATATAATACTGGTTCAGAGAGTTGCCCCATCAAAGTGCTTTAAACTTCTGATTAGTCAAAGATTGGAAACCATATAGAACAGAATTGACCAGAACAATATTTATCACACTCCAAAAAGAGCGTGGCTTAGTACACTAGACTCCCACTTCGTGAGACCTAAAAATTACATGTACAACATCGTTATAAACTGTGGAGTCACAAGCGTATTGTCAACAAACGTGAGAGTGGATGTGGCGTTGTGGCCATATTGTCATGGTCATTATTGTAGAAAGATTTCTATAATTTGAACATGTGACCTCCAAATCACAATAGAACAACTGTTCCATTGTATCAAGGCTCATCCTCTATTTGGGCCCCCCAACTCCTTCAAAATAAAATTGTGATTACCAACCACCTTTGCCAGGCTTACTGCAACAACATTAATCACCATTTAGATCACAATAGAAGTTGTATAAAACAAGTCAAGGACAACTAACCTATGTGGAATGATCCGAACAGCTGCATGGTTATCCTTTGGAGCACATCAACATTGTCGGTAGCAACAGGAACCTAGAGTAGAATAGAATCAGTAGGTTTAGCAGGGATCACAAAAGCTAGTCAGGCAAGTGCATGATTCAATATATGTATACCGTCGTAGTGTGGCTCAGGTTTTCACAGTCTCCACAACCCATGTACTTCACCGGCTCCTTTGCATCTTTTATTTTTTTCTTTATCTGGACAGCACGCCATTTAGTTCTTGGAACAAAATTGAAAAGTACAAGATCCACACATTCTTGAATAAATACTGAAGCAGATTAAGAAAACTAGACGGTATGATCTTTGGAAGAGCAAAACAAAAAAGCACAATATAAATTGGACGCTCGAATTAAGAACAAGATGTAACTAAAGAACTGGAAGACAATACCTTCAATGTGAATCTGCGCCCCAGCACTCCGCATCCCTGCAGGCGTAAAGAAACCTCCTTGCAAAGGCTCAAGAGGAAATGGTGACTCTGGAAAAGAAGATGTAGTACCCTGACTAGTTAAAATTAATATTTAATAGATGAAAAAAGTCCCCAAATAGCAACCACAAAGATTTAAGACACCAACATCTTTTAAATCATTAAACCGCACACCCCAATTTACTTCAGCTCCTATAGATTTGCTTTCCTGCAATGAAGATAAGCAGAAAAGAAAATTGGTTCATAAGCAGAAAAGAAAATTGGTTGATAAGCAGAAAATAAAAGATAAGCAGAAAAGAAATTCCAATGGAGTTCATGAACTCTGATAACAAGCAAGAAATTCCACAAAATCAGCTGCAATTCGAAACTCTGATCAACCAAGCAAGAAGTTAAGTACATGAAACTACCACGGTCCCTCCTTTGCAAATTTATTTGTTAAAACATTGCGACCCTTTGATACTTTGCCGAGTACCGATTATGATGTGGACATCACATCAAATATTCCAATGAGGTTTTCGAAGATATTATGATTTTATTAGCTTTTATTTATTTTACTTATTAGATAAGATTCTAATTTAATTTTATTATATTTTATTATGATTTTATTTTATTGTGATTTCTGATTTTTAGTAATAGATAATTGGTTACCAAGTTATCTTAGACCTAATATTTCTCTTTATAAAGACCATATGCTCAAATTTTTGGATTATTGATAAATGAATGAATATTTTGAGAAATCAAATGCAATTACTATTCGTGATGTAATATCCCGAACCTCATTGAATATATTTTAATATTTAATGAGAATTTGGACAAATTAGACATTTTAAAAATTTATGTAATACCGTGAAATTTTAATGGAATATTAAAATTTTATAAATTAATAATAAAAATAATAATAGTTTTTATGTATTTAAGGATGTAATGGGGCTCGGAAGATGGGAGAAACAAGGGGAAGAAAAAAAAAGAAGGAAAAGGAAAAACAAAGGAAAAGAGGGGAAGAAAAGCGAAGGAAGAATGAAGAAAAACAGAGGAGAGAGAGAGGGTTTCAGGGCCGAAATTCAGACTCTACGCAAGGTGGAAGAGGAAGCGACGATGGCGACACCGGCGTCGGACGGCGAAATTGGCGCGGTAAGCCTGGTCATTGGTGGCCGCGAGTAAATCGATGAAGGTGCAGTGAGGAGGGGGGAGCCATCGAAGTTGGCGAGGCTGTCGTCGGCGTTTGCAACAACAGACGAAGGGTGAAGCCGCGGTGGTCGTCGACGGTCGGCGGCGTTGCGTAGGTGACCAGCGACGGCTGTGGGCTAGCGTGGCTGTGCGCAAATTTGCACAGTGGGAGAGACAGGGGTTTGGGTGCATTGTGGGAGGCGAAACAGAAGGAGTTGCGCGCGGATATGAAGGGGGAGCTCGGTGCTGGGAAGGGGTGAAGCTGCGATTGTCGTCGACGGTCAGCGGTAGTGCGTCGATGACCGGCGTCGGCTGAAGCGTGCGTAGCTGGGAGCAGGGCTGCGCAATGAGAGGAGAGCCAGGTTGCTGTAGCGCGTGGCAGAAGGAGGAAGCTCGGGTCGCCGGGCGGGTTGTGCGGCAGTGGGGTGAGGGGCGCAATTCGGTATTTCGGAGCCTCCATTTGTCAGATCTGCGGGATATACGATTGATGTAAGTATCTGCAAACCCCTCTTTGGTCTAATTTAATACCTGAAATATTTTAGGCACTGTTTGGAATATTTACTAACATGCATAAAATTTTATTTGTTCGATTTATTTAACTTGGACAAGCATGTGTAGCTTATTGGCTAAATTGGATGTTTTAAATATGGGCTTCTGATTTTAGGAATTTATTAAAGCCCGAAAAATTTTATTGAACTCGATGTATATTTATATCAGTATGTATAATAAAAATATACACGAAATTTGCATTGGCCGTGCATTTTTCACGTGCACGTGCCGGGTTGTGGTCACTACATTTAGATTTGAATTATTGGATTCTAGCCAACTCCTGACGGGGAGATTATTTTATTCTTTGGAAATCCCTTTCCGCCGGCAGGAAAGGCTTGGAGTAGTGACACTTCCCATT
>JAOVVI020013859.1:0-11700 GCA_028571085.2 Nepenthes alata | reverse complement strand
GGCGCTGGACGTCTCAATGGAGGTGCTAGGAGCGACAATGGTGGTGCTGGGCGCGACACTGGAGGTGCTGGGAGCGACACTCGCGGAGCTAGGAGCGACAGTAGAGGTGTTGTGAGCGACACTCACGGTATTGGGGGCGACATTTGAGGTGCTGGGGGCGACATAGGAGGTGCTGGGTGTGACACTCGAGGTGCTGGGTGCGACACTGGCGTTGCTACGGGCGACACTGGAGCTGCTGCGAGTGACACTTGGTGTTCTGGGTGCGACACTGGAGGTGCTTGGAGAGACAGTCGGGGTTCTTGGCATGACACTGGAGGTGCTGGGAGTGACACTTGCGGTGCTGGGCGCGACACTAGAGGTGCTGGGAGCGACACTGGCGGTGCTAGGTGCGACACTGGAGGTGTTGGGAGCAACACCCGCGGTAATGGGTGCGACACGGGAAGTGCTGGGAGATACACTCGCGGTGCTGGGCGTGACAATGGAGGTGCTGGGTGCGACACTGGCAGTGCTGGGCGCGACGCTGGAGTTTCTGGGAGCGACACTCGTGGTGCAAGCCGCGACACTGGAGGTGCTGGGAGCGACACTCGCGGTGCAAGCTGCGACACTGGAGGTGCTGGGAGCGACACTCGCGGTGCTGGGAGCGACACTGGTGGAGCAAGGTGCTACACTGGCGGTGCTGGGTGTGACACTGGAGGTGCTGGGAGTGACATTCGGGATGCTGGGCGCGACACTTGAGGTGCTGGAAGACACACTCGCGGTGATGGATGCGACAATGGAGGTACTAAGAGTAACCCTGGCGGTGCTGGGCACGACACTGGATGCACTGCGAACGACACTCATGGTACTGGGAGGGACACAGGAGGTGCTGGGAGCGACATTCGTGGTGCTGGACGTGACACTGGTGGTGCCGGGAGCGACCCTCGGGGTGCTGGGTGCAACACTGGAGATACAGGGAGCGACAGAGGCAGTGCTGGGCGCAACACAGATGGTGCTTGTAGCGACACTGACGTTGCTGGGCGGGACACCGAAGGTGCTAAGTGCGAAACTTACGGTGCTAGGAATGACACAGGAGGTGCTGGGTGTAACACTGGCGTTGCTGGGCGCGACACTGGAGCTACTTCGAGCGACACTTGAGGTGCTTGGAACGACACTGGCGGTGTAGGGAGCAAAACTCGCGGGACACTAAAACTCGCGGTGCTGGGCGCGACACACTGTGACACTTGTGGTGCTGGGAGCGACACTCGGGGTGATGGGTGCAACACTGGCGGAGCTTTGAGCAACACTGGCAGTGCTGGGCGCTACAAAGGTGGTGCTGGGAGCAACACTGGCGGTGCTGGGCGGGACACCGGAGGTGCTAAGAGAGACACTTACGGTGTTGGGCACGACACTGGAGGTGCTGGGTGCGACACTGGCGATGTTGGGCGCGACACTGGTGCTGCTACGAGCGACACTTGGGCTGCTGGGTGTGTCACTGGAGGAGCAGGGATCGACAGTAGAGGTGCTGGGATCGCACTAGAGGTGCTGGGCGTGACACTGGAGGCGCCGGGAGTGACACTGGAGGCACCGGGAGCGACACTCGCGGTGCTGGGCGCGACCTTGGAGGTGCTGGGAGCGACACTGGTAGTGATGGATGCGACACTGGAGGTACTGGGAGTGACACTCGCGGTGCTGGGTGGGACACTGGAGGTGTTGGGAGAGGCACTCGCGGTGCTGGGCGCAACACTAGAGGTGCCGGGAGAGACACTCGCGGTGCTGGGCAGGACACTGGATGTGCTGGGAGTGACACTCGCGTCGCTGGGCGTGATACTGGAGGGCAGGGATCGACTGTCCTGGTGCTGGGGGCGACATTGGAGGTGCTGGGAGCGACACCGGCGTTGTTGGGTGCGACATTGGAGGTGTTGGGAGTGACACTCGGTGTGCTGGGACACAGGAGGTGCTGGGCGCGGTGCTAGGCGGGACACAGGAGGTGCTGGGCATGACCCTGGAGGTGCTGGCTGTGACACTGGCGTTGCTGGGCGTGACAATGAAGGTGCTGGGAGCGAAACTCGTGGTGCTGGGTGCGACACCGGATGAGTTGGGAGTGACACTCAGGGTGGTGGGCGCGACACTGGAGGTGCTGGGAGCGACACTCACAGTGCTGGGCGCGACACTGGAGGTGCTAGCAGTGACACTCGGGGTGCTGGGTGCGACACGGGCCGTGCTGGGAGTGACACTCGTGGTGCTGGGCGCGACACTAGAGGTGTTGGAAGTGACACTCGCGGTGCTTTGCACGACACTGGAGTTTCGGGGAGCGACACTAGCGGTGCTGGCAAGGACACTGGTGATGCAAGTAGTGACACTCGATCTGCTATGTGCGACACTTGAGGTTCAAGGAGGGACACTAGTGGTGCTGGGTGTGACACTGGAGGTGCTGGGAGTGACACTTGCAGTGCTGGGTGCAACACTGGAGGTATTGCGAGTGACACTCGCGGTGCTAGGCCAGAAACTAGAGGTGCTGCGCGCGACACTTGATGTACTGGGAGTGACACTCGCGGTGCTGGGCACGACACTGGAGGTGCTGGGAGTGACACTCGCGGCGCTGGGCGTGACACTGGAGGTGCAGGGAGCGACACTCGTGGTGCTGGAGGCGACACTGGAGGTGCTGGGAGCGACAACGGCATTGGTGGGTGCGACACTGGAGCTGCTGGAAGCGACACTTAGGGTGCTGGGCGCGACACTAGAGGTGCTAGGAGCGACACTCGGGTGGTGGGCGTGACACTGGAGCTACCGGGAGCGACGCTGACGGTGCCAGGCGCGACACTAGAGGTGCTGGGAGTGACACTCGCGATGTTGGGCTCAACACTGGAGGTGCTGGCAGCGACACTCGCGGTGCCGGGCGTGACACTGGACGCGTTGGGATCGACACTCGCGGTGATGGGAAGGACACAGGAGGTGCTGGGAGTGACACACAGGGTACTGTGAGAGACACTGGAGGTGTTTGGAGTGACACTGGCGGTCCACGGCGGGACACAGGAGGTGCTGGGCGCGACACTAGAGGTCCTGTGATCGACACTCGTGGTGCTGGGCGGGACCCAGGAGGTGTTGGGTGCGACACTGGCGGTGCTGGGGGGGACACAGGAGGTGTTGGGAGCGACACCCGCTGTGTTGGGCGTGAGAATGGAGGTGCTTGGAGTGACAATCACGATGCTGGGCGCGACACTTGAGGTGCTGGGAGCGACAATGGCAGTGCTGGCCACGACACTTGAGGTGCTGGGAGTGACACTCGCGGAGCTGGGCGGGACACTAGAGGTGCTTGGAGTGACCCTCGCGGTGCTGGGCGGGAGACTGGAGGTACTTCGAGGGACAATCGCGGTGCTGGGCGGGAGACTGGAGGTACTTCGAGGGACAATCGCGGTTCTGGAAGCGACACTGGCGGTGTTGGGAGAGACACTGGAGGAGCTGGGAGCGACACTCGCTATGTTGGGCGCGACACTGGAGTTGGTGGGAGCGACACTCGCAGTGCCGGGTGCGACACTGGAGGCACTGGGATTGATACTCGCGGTGCTGGACAGGACACAAGCGGTCTTGGGATTGACACACGGGGTGCTGTGAGCGACACTGGAGGTGTTTGGAGTGACACTGGCGGTGCAGGCGGGAAACAGGAGGTGCTAGGAGTGACACTCGTGGTGCTGGGCGTGACACTGGAGGTGCTGGGAGATACAGTTGCGGTGCTAGGCGTGACACTGGAGGTGCTCGGATCGACACTTGCGGTGTTGTGCGGGACACAGGAGGTGTTAGGAGTGACACTCGTTGTGTTGGGCGCGACAATGGAGGTGCTGAGAGTGACAATCGCGGTGCTGGGCGTGACACATGAGGTGCTGGGAGCGACAATGGAGGTGCTGGGAGTGACACTCGCGGTGCTGCGCGGGAGACTGGAGGTGCTTGGAGCGACCCTCGCGGTGCTGGGCGTGACACTAAACGTGTTGGGAGCAACACTTGCGGTGCTGGACGGGACACTGGAGGTACTTGGAGCAACACTCGCGGTGATGGGAGCAACACTGGCGGTGCTGGGCACGACACTGGAGGTGCTGGGAGAGACCATCGTGGTGTTGGGCACGACACTCGAGGTGCTAGGAGCGACACTGGTGTTGCTGTGCGCGACACTGGAGGTGCTGGGAGCGACAGTGGAGGTGCTACGCCGAACACTCTGGATGCTGGGCGCGACACTAGAGGTGCCGGGAGCGACACTCGTGGAGCTGGGCTCGACACTGGAGGTGCTGGGAGCGACATTGGCAGTGCTAGACGTGACACTGGTGGCGCTGGGGGAGGGACACTCGCGGTGCAGGGTGTGACAATGGAGGTGCTGGTAGCGACACTCGCGGTGCTGGGCGCGACTCTGGAGATGCTGGGAGCGACACTGGCGATGCTGGGTGGGACAATGGAGGTGTTGGGTGTGACACTCGCGGTGCTCGGCGCGACACTGGAGGTCTTGGGATCGACACCTGTGGTGCTAGCCGGGACATAGGAGGTGCTGGGAGCGACACTTGCGGTGCTGGGCAGGACACTGGTGGTGTCGGGAGCGACACTCGTAGTGCTGGGCAGGACACTGGAGGAGCTGGGAGCGACACTCGTGGCATTGGGCGTGACACTAGAGCTGCTAGGAGCGACACTCGCGATGTTGGGCGCGACACTGGAGGTGATGGGAGCGATGCCCGCGGTGCCGAGCGTGACACTAGAGTTGCTAGGAGCAACGCTCGGGGTGTTGGGAGCGACACTCGGGGTGCTGGGCGTGACACTAAAGGTGCCGAGAGTGATGCTAGCGGTGCCGGGCGTGACACTAGAGGTGCTGGGAGCGACACTTGTGATGTTGGGCGCAACACTAGAGGTGCTGGGAGCGACACTCGCCGTGCCGGGCGTGACATTGGAGGCGCTGGGATCGACACTCGCGGTGCTGGGCAGGACACAGGAGGTGCTCGGAGTAACACACGTGGTGCTGTGAGCGACACTGGAGGTGTTTGGAGTGACACTGACGGTGCAGGGTGGGACACAGGAGGTGCTGGGAGTGACACTCGCCGTGCTGGGAGTGACACTCACGGTGCTGGGCATTACACTGGAGGTGCTGGGAGCGACAGTTGCGGTGCAGGGCGTGACAATGGATGTGCTAGGATCGACACTAGCGATACTGGGAGGGACGCGGGAGGTGTTCGGAGCGACACTTGCTATGTCGGGCGCCACAATGGAGGTGGTAGGAGCGACAATCACGGTGCTGGGCGTGACACTTGAGGTGCTGGGAGCGACTCTGCCAGTGCTGGCCGCGACACTAGAGGTGCTGGGAGTGATACTCGCGGTGTTGGGCGGGACACTGGAGGCGCGTGGACCGATCCTTGCGGTGCTAGGCGCGACACTAGACATATTGGGAGCGACACTCGCGGTTCTGGGCGGGACACTGAATGTATTTGGAGCAACACTTACGGTGACATTGTATTTGGACCAATTCTGGCGGTGCTGGGCACGACATTGTAGGTGCTGGGAGCGACACCCGTGGTGCTGGGAGCGACACTCGTGGTGCTGGGCGCGACACTCGAGGTGGTGGGAGAGACACTGGCGTTGCTGGGCGCGACCCTGGAGGTGCTGGGGGCGACACTGGAGTTGCTGGGAGCAACCCTCGCGGTGCTGGGCCCGACACTTGAGGTGCTACGAGTGACACTCAGGGTTCTGGTCGCGACACTGGAGGTGCTTGGAGTGACACTCAGGGTGCTTTGCGTGACACTGGAGGTGCTGTGATCGGCACTAGCTCTGCTGGGCGCGACAGTGGAGGTGCTGGGAGCGACACTCGCGGTGCTGGCCGCGACATTGGAGGTGCTGGGAGCGACACTCGCGGTGTTAGGTGAGACACTGGCGGTGCTGGGTGCAATACTGGCGGTGCTGGACCCGACACTGGAGGTGCTGAGTGTGACACTCGCGGTGTTGGGCGTGACACTTGAGGTGCTGCAGCAAAACTAGCGGTGCTGGGCACGACCCTGGAGGTGCTGGAAGCGACACTCACGTTGCTCGGGGCAACACTAGAGGTGCTGAGAGCGACACATGCGGTGTTGGTCGTGACACTAAAGGAGCTGGGAGCGACACTCGCGGTGCTGGGTGTGACACTCGACGTGCTGGGTTTGACACTGGCGGAGCTGGACGCAACACTGGAGGTGCTGGAACCGACACTGGAGGTGCTTGGCGCGACACTGGAGGTGCAGGGGGTGACGCTCGCGGTGCTGGGTGCGACACTAGAGGTGCAGGGAGTGACACTCGCGGTGCTAGGTGGGACACTAGAGGTGCTAGGAGCGACACTGGCGGTGCAGGGCGCGACACAGGGGGTCCTGGGAGCGACACTCACGGTGCTAGGCACGACACTGGAGCTGCTTGGCGCTGGGCACGACACTGGAGGTGCTGGGAGCAACACTCGGGGTTCTGGGCGTGACACTGGTGGTGCTGGGAGCGATCCGCGGGGTGCTGGGAGCGACACTGGCACAGCTGGCCGGGACAGTAAAGCTTGCGGTGCTGGGCGCGACACTGGAGATACAGGGAGCGATAGAGGCAGTGCTGGGCGCAACACAGATGGTGCTTGTAGCGACACTGACGGTGCTGGGCGGGACACCGAAGGTGCAAAGTGTGAAACTTACGGTGCTAGGAATGACACAGGAGGTGCTGGGTGTAACACTTGCGTTGCTGGGCGCGACACTGGAGCTACTGCGAGCGACACTAGAGGTGCTTGGAACGACACTGGCGGTGTAGGGAGCAAAACTCGCGGGACACTAAAACTCGCGGTGCTGGGTGTGACACACTGTGACACTGGTGGTGCTCGGAGCGACACTCTGGGTGATGGGTGCAACACTGGAGGAGCTTGGAGCAACACTGGCAGTGCTGGGCGCTACAAAGGTGGTGCTGGGAGCAACACTGGCGGTGCTGGGCGGGACACCGGAGGTGCTAAGAGAGACACTTACGGTGTTGGGCACGACACTGGAGGTGCTGGGTGCGACACTGGCGATGTTGGGCGCGACACTGGTGCTGCTACGAGCGACACTTGGGCTGCTGGGTGTGTCACTGGAGGAGCAGGGATCGACAGTAGAGGTGCTGGGATCGCACTAGAGGTGCTGGGCGTGACACTGGAGGCGCCGGGAGTGACACTGGAGGCACCGGGAGCGACACTCGCGGTGCTGGGCGCGACCTTGGAGGTGCTGGGAGCGACACTGGTAGTGATGGATGCGACACTGGAGGTACTGGGAGTGACACTCGCGGTGCTGGGTGGGACACTGGAGGTGTTGGGAGAGGCACTCGCGGTGCTGGGCGCAACACTAGAGGTGCCGGGAGAGACACTCGCGGTGCTGGGCAGGACACTGGATGTGCTGGGAGTGACACTCGCGTCGCTGGGCGTGATACTGGAGGGCAGGGATCGACTGTCCTGGTGCTGGGGGCGACATTGGAGGTGCTGGGAGCGACACCGGCGTTGTTGGGTGCGACATTGGAGGTGTTGGGAGTGACACTCGGTGTGCTGGGACACAGGAGGTGCTGGGCGCGGTGCTAGGCGGGACACAGGAGGTGCTGGGCATGACCCTGGAGGTGCTGGCTGTGACACTGGCGTTGCTGGGCGTGACAATGAAGGTGCTGGGAGCGAAACTCGTGGTGCTGGGTGCGACACCGGATGAGTTGGGAGTGACACTCAGGGTGGTGGGCGCGACACTGGAGGTGCTGGGAGCGACACTCACAGTGCTGGGCGCGACACTGGAGGTGCTAGCAGTGACACTCGGGGTGCTGGGTGCGACACGGGCCGTGCTGGGAGTGACACTCGTGGTGCTGGGCGCGACACTAGAGGTGTTGGAAGTGACACTCGCGGTGCTTTGCACGACACTGGAGTTTCGGGGAGCGACACTAGCGGTGCTGGCAAGGACACTGGTGATGCAAGTAGTGACACTCGATCTGCTGGGTGGGACACTTTAGGTTCTAGGAGGGACACTAGCGGTGCTGGGTTTGACACTGGAGGTGCTGGGAGCGACAATCGCGCTGCTGGGTGCGACACTGGAGGTGCTGGGTGCAACACTGGAGGTATTTCGAGTGACACTCGCGGTGCTAGGCCAGACACTGGAGGTGTTGGGCGCGACACTTGAGGTGCTGGGAGCGACACTCGCGGCGCTGGGCACGACACTGGAGGTGTTGGGAGCGACACTCGCGGCGCTGGGCGTGACAATGGAGGTGCAGGGAGCGACACTCGTGGTGCTGGAGGCGACACTGGAAGTGCTGGGAGCGACAATGGTAGTACTGGGTGTGACACTTGAGGTGCTGGGAGCGACAATCGGGGTGCTGGGCGCGACACAAGAGGTGCTAGGAGCGACACACGGGGTGCTTGGCACGACACTGGAGCTACCGGGACCGACGCTGACGGTGCCAGGCGCGACACTAGAGGTGTTGGGAGTGACACTCACGATGTTGGGCTCGACACTGGAGGTGCTGGCAGTGACACTCGCGGTGCCGGGCGTGACACTGGACGCGCTTGGATCGACACTCGCGGTGCTGGAAAGGAAATAGGAGGTGCTAGGAGTGACACACGGGGTACAGTGAGAGACACTGGAGGTGTTTGGAGTGACACTGGCGGTCCACGGCGGGACACAGGAGTTGCTGGGAGTGACACTCGCGGTGCTGGGCAGGACCCAAGAGGTGCTGGGAGCAACACTGGCGGTGCTGGACGGGACACAGGAGGTGTTGGGACCGACACTCACTGTGTTGGGCATGAGAATGGAGGTGCTGGGAGTGACAATTGCGTTGCTGGGTGCGACACTTGAGGTGCTGGGAGCGACAATGGCAGTGCTGGCCGCGACACTTGAGGTGCTGGGAGTGACACTCGCGGTGCTGGGCGGGACACTGGAGGTGCTTGGAGTGACCCTCGTGGTGCTGGGCGGGAGACTGGAGGTACTTTGAGGTACACTCGCGGTGCTGGGAGCGACACTGGCGGTGTTGGCCAAGACACTGGAGGTGATGGGAGCGACACTTGCTATGTTGGGCGCGACACTGGAGTTGGTGGGAGCGACACTCGCGGTGCCGGATGTGACACTGGAGGAGCTGGGATTAATACTCGCGGTGCTGGACAGGACACAAGCGGTGCTTGGATTGACACACGGGGTGCTGGGAGCGACACTGGAGGTGTTTGGAGTGACACTAGCGGTGCAGGCGGGACACAGGAGGTGCTAGGAGTGACACTCGTGGTGCTGGGCGTGACACTGGAGGTGCTGGGAGAGACAGTTGCGGTGCTAGGCGTGACACTGGATGTGCTCGGATCGACACTTGTGGTGCTATGCGAGACACAGGAGGTGTTGGGAGTGACACTCGTTGTGTTGGGCGCGACAATGGTGGTGCTGGGAGTGACAATCGCGGTGCTGGGCGTGACACATGAGGTGCTGGGAGCGACACTGGCAGTCCTGGCCGCGACAATGGAGGTGCTGGGAGTGACACTCGCTGTGCTGGGCGGGAGACTGGAGGTGCTTGGAGCATCCCTCGCGGTGCCAGGCGTGACACTAGACGTGCTGGGCGTAACACTCGTGGTGCTGGACGGGACACTGGAGGTACTTGGAGCAACACTCGCTGTGATGGGAGCAACACTGGCGGTGTTGGGCGCGACACTGGAGGTGCTAGCAGCGACACTCGTGGTGCTGGGCACGACACTCGAGGTGCTGGGAGCGACACTGGTGTTGCTGGGAGCGACACTGGAGGTGCTCGGAGTGACATTCGGGCAACTGGGCACGACAGTGGAGGTGCTACGACGAACACACTCGATGCTGGGCGCGACACTAGAGGTGCTGGGAGCGACACTCGTGGAGCTGGGCTCTACACTGGAGGTGCTGGGAGCGACATTGGCAGTGCTAGACGTGCACTGGTGGCCCTGGGAGGGACACTCGCAATGTAGGGTCCGACAATGGAGGTGGTGGGTGTGACGCTTGCATTTCTTGGCGCGACACTTGAGGTGCTGGGAGCGACACTTGTGGTGCTGGTCGCGACACCGAAGGTGCTCGGAGCGACACTCGGTGTGCTGGGCACGTCACTGGAGGTGCTAGGAGTGACACTCGGGGTGCTGGGCGCGACACTGGAGGTGCTGGGAGGGAGACTGGCGGTGCGGGGTGTGACACTGGAGGTGCTGGATGCTACGCTGGCATTGCCGGGCGCGGCACTGGTGGTGTTGGTAGAGACACTCTCGGTGCTGGGCACGACACTGGAGGTGCTGGGCGCGACACTGGAGGTGCTGGGAGCGACACTCGCCGTGCTAGGCGCGACACTTGAGGTATTGGGCGCCGCACTCGGTTTGCTTGGCGTGACACTGGAGGTGCTTGGAGGGACACGCAGGGTACTGGGCGTGACACTGGAGTTGCTGGGAGCGACACTCGTGATGCTAGACGCGACACTGGAGGTGCTGGGAGCGACACTCGTGGTGCTGGGTGCGACACTGGAGATGCTGGGTGGGACATTGGCGTTACTGGGCACAAAACTTGCGGTGCTGGGAGCGACATTCGAGGTGTTGGGAACGACACTGGAGATGCTAGGATCGACACTCGCGGTGCTGGGCAAGACACTAGAGGTGCTGGGAGCAACAGTCGCAGTATGGGGCGTGACATAAGCGGTGCTGGGTGGGACACTGGCGGTGCTGGGCGCGACACTGGAGGTCCCGAGAGCGGCACTCGTGGTGCTGGGCCCGACACTGGAGGTGCTGGGAGCGACACTCAAGGTGCTGGCTGTGACACTAGTGGTACTGCGAGAGACACTCGCGGTGCTGGGCGCGACACTGGCGTTGCTGGGCACGACACTAGAGGTGTTGGGAGTGACACTCGGGGTATTGGGCATGACACTGGAGCTGCTGGGAGCGATAGTCACGATACGAGGCGCGACACTTGAGGTAAAGGGAGCGACACGCGGGTTGCTCGGTGCGACACTGGTGGAGCTTGGAGCGACACTCACAGCGCTGGGTGTGACACTGTAGGTGCTGGGAGCGACACTGGTAGTGCTGGGAGCGACGCTGGTGGTACAGGTAGTGACACTCGCGGTACTGGGCGTGACACTACAGGTGTTGGAAGCGACACTTGCGGTGCTGGGTGCGACACTAGAGGTGCTGGGTACGACATTGGCGTTGCAGGGCACAACACTGGAGGTGCTGGGAGTGACACTCAGGGCACTGGGCGTGACATTGGAGGTTATGGTAGTGACACTCGGGGTGCTGGGCACTACACTTGTGGAGCTGGGTGCGACACTCACTATGTTGGGCACGACACTGGAGCTGCTGCGTGCGACACTGGCGTTGCTGGGATCGACACAGGAGGTGCTGGGAGCAACACTCACGGTGCTGGGTGTGACACTACACGTGCTGGGAGAGACACTCGGGGTGCTGGGTGCGACACTGGAGCTGCTGGGAGGGACACTCACGGTGCTGGGCGCGACACTCAGTGTACTGGGCGTGACACTGGAGTTACTGGGAGCGACACTAGGGGTGCTGGGCGCGACACTGGAGGTGCTGGGAGCGACGGTGGCGGTGCTGGTCGCGTTACTAGAGGTGCTGGATGCGACACTGGCGTTGCCGAGTGTGACACTGGAGATGCTGGGAGCGACAATCGGGGTGCTGGGCGTGACACCGGAGGTGCAAGGAGCGACACAACGGGTGCTCGGCGCGACACTGGAGGTGCTGGGAGCGACACTCGCGAT
>JAOVVI020013857.1:0-11701 GCA_028571085.2 Nepenthes alata | reverse complement strand
CATTTTAATATTTTTTATTTTTAAATTTAATAACTTTTATTTTAAAAAAAAAATAACCGTCGGATTAAGATCCGACGGCCGATGAAGGGAGAAGGATGGTCCTTCTCCATAGGGGAGAAGGACCCCCCCCTGAATCCCTTGTTACATGCATAAATAACCCACCTATTTTACAACCTCCGTTATTTCGAAAGAGTGCCCGTTGGAGATAATATTGCTAGCAAGATAGACAACTTTCAAGTTGGGTCTTTCACTTCATTTCAGGTCTGTTTGTCGCATGGGAAGCATCCTTCTTTCCAACTTTGTAAGTACTCTCATCTCCGTTTATTTTGTTATTATATGTACACTAACTATTAACACATTCATTCCAACAATTGACAGAATTCTCCGAATGACCATTTGGCTCGATTTTCAATTCGTTTCCCACCCTCAGCATCATTTAGATTTTTAAGAACAAACATGATACCATGCTGAGCTTCAGATGGGTGGATTTGTTTCTGTCAAGGATAACTAAATTTTGGGCTTGCTCTTTTCGGTGCAAGCAAAAATGTCTAGTATACCCACCAACCGTTGCTTGTATGTTCACATATGGTGAAGCTACAATATTGAGAGATGATGGCATCATTCTTTGCAGCATTGGCTCCTCTCCACACCCAGCAGTGCATTGGGTGGAAGCACAAGCTTTGAACATATCCATGTGTGCTTTTGTTCAAGTATCATTTGACAGGATAGGGGAGGAAAGAGGGTAGGAGGACGCAACCATATAGAGGGACCAGGTCCATGTAGTCAAAAATTTCAGTTGAGGATAATTCACTTAGAATATGAACATGATGTGTCAGCTCATCCTCATTAAATGTTCTTTCTGTTCTGCTTTTCCGTACCATTGTAGGTTCCCCGAAACAAAGATTCCAAGCTTTAAAGTCACCGCCAAATGTTTGCAGAAGGTTCGAATTGGTGAACAGTTTATTTTAGTGAGGTTGGTGAGGCATTTACTCAAACCAGAGCATATCTAGCCCTCTTAGTTATTAGATGCTGATTTTCGGTAACTTGTTTAAATTTAAGGACGAAACTTTCATGGCCACTCACTGATAGATACGTTGTTTTGCACTATTTTGAGTTGGAGTACTTGGAAGGTGATCTAGTCATCATCGTCATGAACTCGGTAGGTACTCGCGACTCCTTTTGGCACTGTTTCATCTATCTATAGCTATCATTCTGCATGTGTGTCCTGGGGAACAAGTTATTGATTGATATAATTCCAAACCATGATCGTTGGATTGCAAATGTTCATTTAGATGTCCGATGTAGAAATCCTTCAGCGGGAAACCCGTGGTTTCAGCATCGACGAGATACCAGAAGCAGGGCATGCGGTGAACGTTAATTTGGTGGGAGGATTCGCCTTCCAGAAGGTCTCAAAAAACAGGAGCTTCATGAGGTGCGTGGTTGTTGCAGTTCAACTGTTAACTTAGTGGGTAAATATTTGTGTATGTATACTTACTTGAACAGTTCAACAATGAAAATACGTAGTCTACTGTATGGTGTACATTACAATCACTCAGCAAAACATCCATAGGTAGCACCTACAAGCAAACTTGTAATATGCATGAGTATGCTAACCTTACAACTTTCATGATAGTCTAGAAATAGCAACACATGCTTCCCTTCCTATTCTTAGAACATACTAATCCCATTGCTGTCTCTTCTCCTATGAGTAACTAATAACTACTCATCTGACGGCAACTAGGTTTTAGTGTCAGCTGATCTGCGGTTATTTCTGCCTTGTTCTCTAGTTGACAAGGGTGGTAGGGATGATTTGTTCAAATGTGATGTGTATCTTCAATTTGGATAATAATTTAAATAGTGTTGGGTTAAATTGTCAAACCTTTCTAGTCAGATTCTACAAATTACAATATTAAATAAGAAAATTAAAGAATACGAGACTAACT
Organism: Nepenthes alata; assembly: GCA_028571085.2. Lineage (NCBI taxonomy): Eukaryota > Viridiplantae > Streptophyta > Magnoliopsida > Caryophyllales > Nepenthaceae > Nepenthes > Nepenthes alata. Next base: position 9,758 of record JAOVVI020013857.1, on the reverse strand, counting down.
ATTCGATATATTTTCTAATGTTAAAGTCTGTAACTTCTCTAAAAAATAATGAAAGGCTTAGAAAATTGAGGGTTTAAGAGAGCGGGAATTGAAAGACTGGGCTACGGGTGAATGGAAGACTGAAATCCAAGAAAGTGGAATGATGAAGGAATAGGCTCTAAGATTGATGGAGTTTTAAGTATTAATAGGGTTAGAATTATATACTTATTCTTTAGATTGCTCCCCATTTTTTAGGAGAATAGACTAATTTATAACCTAACTACTAGTTTGTGGTGGTTTTCTAAAATTGAATAATTAATCATAATTAGAGATGTTACTCTGATTGAGACTCAAATAATCTAACTGCTATATATATATTCTAAGTTTAATACTTGTACGTTAAATGTATTGATTGCTTACTTAATTTAACTGTTTATTTCTCGGTTCATATAACTATTTAGTAGGATTAATCGTTTAGTTTAATTAACTATTTGACCACTTGAAACCTTAGCTTTTATTATGTTCGGTGGTATGGGTATTCAAGCCCTTGACATTTCAGTCATTTGACTGTTCGATAGTTTGGTCAATCAGTTTAGCAACTCAATCAAATTCCTCTCTAATCTGTGCTTGACCTTCGTTGTCCGGATTTGACTCTAATAAATCGACCGATTCAAATGTTCTATTACATTTATTATTTATGGACCCCTTTTACTAATGTGTCAGGTCAGCCTTGATTTTAGGTGATACTTAACACTAACCTCCTATATTTGAATATTAAATTGAAGCTTCTAGTATATTAGAATAAAAATTTTAACAATCAGATTTAAACATTGTCCAAATATTTCTTCCCAATGAAATCCTAGTCAGTGCTCTTTTATTACCGATTGATCTTTTTAGTTAGAGTCTATTTTTTGCCATCTTAACCAATATTTTTTGACTGTTTGACTACTTTTATTTTTTTTTTTCAAAATGTACTATTTTATAGCTCTTTTTTTAGTTATAGAAGGGACCACTCTAGTCCTATTTTCATGCAAATTCCAAGTCTCAATATTTAATGGAGTTTCCTATACTGGGTAGATTAAAGAGACAAATTGCCTAGATGCTTTGGCTTTTTTTGAAAAGTTTTTAAAAGTCTATCTTAACTATTCTATTTCATATGAAAAACTGTCTTAGTTTCCATTTTTTCTATAACATATTGATTTTTTGTCTAGGTAGTTGCTCTTAGGGGTCTTATTCTGCTGGATGTATCATTGCCTCTGTGTCGCTCTCTTGTAGATACATCCATTGTGGAGCCTCTAGGTTCCTACCCAACTTTTGGAAGTATCATCCAATTCAATGTCTCTTAACTTTCGTATTGTAACATCTTTGTTTGCCTATTAACTAGCCGTAGCTACTTGATTAGATGTTGAATTTGAAAGAGGTGGTGAACCTTTTGGACATTCGTCTACTGCTAAGGTTCACCCATATCTCTTTTTTTCTTCAAGCAAATCTTAGGCTTTTTTGTTTTATATGAATGTATTTATGAATAAAAGAAAACTTTTTATTTAATAATCAAATTGTAGTTTTTAATCTATTTTTATCATATTTCAGACTTATATTTATATGTATGAAATAATAATTTATCAAAAGTTGAGATTAATAATATTATCAAAATAAAAAATTTTCTTTAATTATTGATCTTAAAATATTAAAAATTTTCAAATGTTGACCCAGTATGAATCAAACAATTTGGCATTCTGGCATCTCAAATTTTTAATAATGGATAATTTAAATTTTAAATTATAAAAGTCAACCAAATTTATTTTTTAAGGCAAATTGGATTTTTGAATCATTTTACCTTGACAATGAAATTAATGATGTCATTGTCCTTATGAGTTTTGTAACTTAAATGATTTGCAATCAGCACATTCAATGCTGCATCATGTGGTGTTTGAATTACGCTATTCTTTAATCATCTCAATATGTAGTGTTTTAGTCATTAATTGAGAGGAAAACGTAACACTTTCAAGTAGATCTTGGGAGAGAAAATTGCCATTTAGATCAGCGTTGCTATTTAAAATATGTCGTTTTCATCTTTGATTACCTTTTCAAATCAAACATTTTTACTTTTCTTTTTAAATCCTAATTGTGCTTTCTTGCTATTTTCGTGTTAAAGAACAATTCCTCTAATTTTTTTTAACCTTTCTGCCTTTTCTATTTAAACCATGTTTATGAAGCTCATTTGAAGGATGACCTCTAGATTCTTCATGCTAGAGAATTCATTGAAATTATGGAAACCTAGAGATTCAAATCACATGTCTTCATTCTAATGCTATCAAATATATTATAACATTATGTGTTTTTTTTATAACAGGATTATAGATTAGATATCTGAATGGTTAATATCATTCTTCCACTTTAACAAGAAAGTTAGTGGATTTCTCTAACTCTTAGAAAAAAATTTAAAACAAGTGGTGAAAATTCAAACTTGGTGAGGAATTCAATGGATAGGTTAACCTTTCTTTTAATTGGATTTTATCAAACAAATGGGGTAATGTTAACCTAACATTTTCTGGCCTAATTCGTGAGAATGAAACTTCTATAACTAGATCTTAATATGATCTAATAAAGGATTATGTAGCTAAGTTGCATAAGATCATCAATTTTCTAATCCAAGCTACTTTGTATGTTATTAATTAGTACATTGTCATCGGAAAAGTGGTTGCTGCTTATATGCCTCCTTGTTCTTTAAAAAAGAGGAAGGACATTTTTGTAGGCTCTTATACTAGTGCTAGCATTGATTAGCCCAACAACTTCATTACAACCTCATCAGTTCCTCGTTCAGATAATGACAAGGTTTTGAAGATTGCTGATGAAATTTCTAATGCTTGTGTTGCTGAATTTGAGGTTAAGGTGAGGGCCAAAAGATCTACTCATCTGACAATGACCTTTTTTCCTACTAGTTCTTTAGAAGAGATGCCTACTTTGGATTTCAAGAAAAGGATTCCACCATTTCTTTATGGGAGGAGCATGATTATTTATATCAATCCTCATATGAGAATGAGCCAGTCAATACTTACATTATTACTAAATATGGGATTCTAGACTTATTTGGCTCTGCAGCATCAATTGAACCAGTTCTTGTGCCTTCTAGAACTTGTGTTGCTTCCTGTGCTAGAAAATAATAGTGTACATATTGTTAGAGGATCGATTATTCATTCATTTCCATCCTCTCCAAGTTATTTAGGTTTCAAAGCCTTATATGGGGCTCTAGATTTTGAGATTCCTTTGCTCCATAGATCTTTTTCTCTCCTTTACTAGAGACGCTTGTCTACATTAGACCCTAATGAAGCCTGATCGTTATCAAGTTTTGCTCACCGAGAAAGTATTCTAACTCAAGAGATAGATTCTGGACTTTCAGTTTTGAGTCATCCATTTATTTTTATATTACTAACTTAGTCATTTTGTAATCCAAAAATTTGGTGCATCTAATTAGAAATAAGCTACAAAGTCAGGACTTTAAGATTGATCACTTATCTCAATTCTGCATTGATCCAGCTATGATAAGAGGTTTAGAGTATAGAGTGATAGTTGTTGAGACTAGGGTATCGATCCTTGAAGTTCAATCAATTCACCTTAAGAAAGAAGTGGCTGAATAGATAAATAGATTATGTAATCTTACCGATCGAGCTGCTATCACTAGAGATCAAGCCATTCCTTTCAAAGAAAGAACTCTTGATACTGAATGACATGTGACAATAATTGCTGGCGCTATAGATAGACTAAGGGTATGCATAAGGCTTGAAAATTTATTAAGGAGGAGTATTCAACCCCAAAAAAATTGGCTCTCTACTTTACTCTTGATTCAATGAGGGTATTGATATTTGTAAGATGATAGTCTCCTTGATAACTCCTGACTTTTCCATTGGTTGTTTAAACGTTGGAAATTTTGAAACTTCTTTAACCCCTGAAGTTAAGAACTTTAAATAATAATCAAGCTAACTAGCTCTAGGTTTTGGATTTGAGGATCAGCCGTTGGATTGTTGATCAATTTTAGTTGTTGAATCTTGTGACTTTATGTTATACACATGTGGGAGGATAATGTACTTCGGTTTTCTTCGATGTATATATTCAGACTTTTCCATCCATCTCTGTATTTCTTTGGTCTTTAAATTGATATTGATTAGGCAATTCGGCCCCCAAGCATTTATATTTGAGTCTTTGAATATAAGATATCTGAATTGATTGCTAGTTAAGTCCTTAGACAATTACTGCTGGTGAAAATGAATGCTGATTCTTGATCATTTCGCTAATCATATGTATCCCATTGAAGGGAGTTTTTTTACTTACACCTTTCTTGCATTCTCGAGGTTTAATAGGTTAGTTGACTTTTAGTCAAATTGACTTCATTTAGCTTATTTTTTGACCTCTTAAAAGAGAATTGAACATTCCATTCTCAAGCCCCTGAGTTTTTTTAAGTTGTGGGTGTGTGATCATACTTGAAGCTATATGGATCTATTAAACCTAAACCATGACTGTTTATTTGAATTGATATTTTTAATAGAAAAGATGTTTAAAGTAATTGTCTAACTCAAGGTCAACCGTGGTCATATTGGTAACATACATGCATATAAATTGGTAAAAATTAATTCAAAATTATTTGTATTAATAGCTTCAAAAATAATTTATAACACACAAGCACTTCAAAATAAGGGATAGGACATACCTCTATATTCATAAGTTGGCCTTCTAAGTGGTAGTACTTTTTGAGGTGAAGGACATTCTAAATTATTAGGACTAGCTTTCTGTTTTGAATGTGCAACTTATACACCCTATTATGTAATATTGTTGATACTAAGAATGATTCTTCTCAAATTTTGATAGTTATTTTTGGTCGCAGGTTTTTCGATTGCTTTAATATTACTTAACACAAAATCACCTAATTTGAAAGTCTAGTGCTTCACCTTTATGTTGTAATAACAAGCCACTCTTTATTTGGTAAAGTATTGCCCAAATGTATGCATCTTCTCTAGCTTTCTTTAAGATATCAAAATTTTGTTTGAAGAGTTAAGAATTTTGATCCAAAGTAAAATTTTTTACTTGATAGCTCAGGAGTCTTATCTCCATTAGGATTATTATTTCTATTCTATAATATAGACTAAAGGGTGTTTTTCAAATAGATTTTCTAGGAATCATTCGGTAAGCACAAAATATGGATGGAACTTCATCTACCCAAGCACCTACAACTTTATCTAATTTGGTTTTAATTTATTGGTTATCGTCCGATTTGTAACTTTTTCTTATCCATTTTTGTTTGAGGGTACAAGGTTAATGTTGAACCAATTTAATACCGAGGCCATTATAATATGTTGTGAACCTTTCACCAGATAATTGAGTACCACTGTCAGTTACTATAATTTTTGATATCCCAAATCTATAAATGATATTTTGGCGCACAAATTCTATTATATTTATTCTATAATTTTGTCCAATAAGAAGTTTCCACCCATTTGATAAAGTAATCTACTGTAACAATAATAAATTTTCTTTAACCTATAGTTAGAAAAAATTAATTGAGTATATCTAGCCCCCATTATACAAATGGCTAAAGAGCCTATAAAGTTTGAATTTTCATATATGGCTGCTTGGGTTCTCTATCATAAATTTTACAGTTACCATATTTTTAAATTAACTCCACGCTTTACTCTTTATTGTTGGTTAATAACAGCCTTACCTTATAATCTTAAGAGTCAAGTTCTTACCTCCCATATGTCTTTCAAATATTCCAAGAAGTACCTCTGCAAGAACATAATTGGCATCCGTTGGAGTCAAACAATGCATATAGAGTATTGAATAACCTCTTCTACATAGCAATCTATCCACTATAGTATAACAACTAACTATTTTTAAAATCCTCCTTGCCTCCATTGGATCACTTGAAAAGTTTCATTTTTAAGGTACTTAATATAAAGAGTTATCCGAATTTCCTCATTAGATATTTAGAAAACTTTATCTTGTTCCTCGATATTGGGTCTCTGAAACACTTCTCTCATATCCCATACGTACTATTTTGGATAACCACATATCGCTATCTTAAAAAGTCAATTGGCTTTTTAATTATCTTGTCTAAGGATATGATTATTTCAAATTTGTCGAGCAATGACAAGCAATTTTATACCTTGTGAAAATATTTTGTATATCTAGATTGGTTACTTCAAAGTAAGCCAATACGTGATTAATTACCAATTCAGAATAATTGTATACAATTAGATTCTTTACAAAACATTCTTCTGTCAATTTCAACTCGGTTGGCAGAGTTCTATATTCCGTTATATTGTTAGTGGCCAAGAATACAAATATAATTTAGTATTCAATCTCAAATCCTTTTGGTGAAATTAAAACTACCACAACTCCACTACTTGCTTGAGAAGACACCGATCAACAAATAATGTCCATATGGGCAAGGATTCATCCGATGTAGCCCTCATGTGCTTGTCTTTTTTTTTTTTTTTTGAGATTGAGATGGTTGTTTCAACAATAAAACATGTAAAAGTTTGTCCCTTTATGAAGGATCGGACGCAAAACTCTATGTTGAACTCGCCGAACACAATTGATCATTTAACTAAGTGTTCGGATACTTTTGATTTTTATAAGGTCCTCTTTGATAATTTGTCATGACCATAATTTTGTGGGTTTAAAATTATAGTCATTGCTTTCTTGCAGCAAAAACTAGGCTTAAGGTAACTTTTTTCGTTTACACATGTCGAGTCTTCGAGTCTATCAGGGTCTTACTCACATATTATATCAGTAGTTGAATCTCTACGTTTTTCTAACTAGAATAGCATTTAGAGCTATTTTTGAGATGACTAAGTAGACATACAATTCTTCACCCTCTTTATAACAAGTTAATAAAGATGGATATGCCTGATATTCTTTTATCTCTTGAAAGGTTTGTTGGTATTCATCCATCTGTTGAAAACTGTTTATTTTTACTTCTCTTAATACTTTGAAAATTAATAACTAATTCTCAACTAGTTTCTCCAAAAATATGGATAAGGAAGCAAGTTGTATGATTAGCCTTTGGATCTCTTTAACGGTCCAAGGTGACTCCATATCCATTATGATTTTAATCCTTTTCAGATTTGTATCTATCTCACGCTGTATGACAATGAATCCCAAGAACTTACCAAAAATTAGTCCAAATACATATTTAGTTAGATTTAAGTTCCTATGGTATATTCTGAGCATTTCTAATGTCTTGGCCAAATTATTAATTTGATCATTGAAAAGTACACTTTTGACAAACATGTCATTAACGTACTCAATATATTTTTTAATATGTTGCTAGAACATTTTGTTCACTAGTTTTTGATAAGTTGTATAATCATTTTTGGAGACGAATTAAATTACTTTGTCGTAATAGGTTCGCTGATTGGTCACGACAAGTTCATCTCCTCATCTTCTAGATTCATCCAAAACAATAGTTGTATCCGAAATAAGTGTCCATAAAATCTAATAGTTGATATTCAGATGTTCAATCTACCACTGATCAATCCTCGAAAGAAGGAAACTATCTTTTAAACATGCTTTACTCATATCTATGAAGTTGAGACATTTCCTCTATTTTCTATTACTCTTTTTTATAAGGACAACATTAAATACAAATCTAAATAGTTTACCTCTCTAATGAATCTAATATTAGTTAATTTCATGACCTCTTCATGGATTGCTATGAGCTTTTCAATGGAGCAATTTTGTTTTTTTATCTAACAAGTTTAAGTCCAAGTATGAGACTTAGCTTGTGAACCATCATTACCATTAGAATGCATAGCATATTAGCTAGAATTCAGTGAAAGATTTCTATTTTGTTCCATAGAAAATCAATTTTTGTTTTAGATCTTAGTCTAATGATGAACCGATCTAAATGTACTTGGCCACATCTATTGGATTCAAACGAATTTGAAGATGTGATTATCTGGGCTAAGCCTGTTAAAGAGAGGCCTCATCCCGTAAGGTAAATTCTACTATTGGTTTATGAGGGGCCGAGCCATTAATTTGTATTAAATAGCAATTTTGTCCGGTGATTTGGTCTTCCTTAACTTCTCCGATCTTATATCTGGTTGGAAACTTTATTTCAAGATGTGAGATTAAAGTAACCGCTCCAAATGTTAAGTAGAGCTTTCCTAATGTAGCATTGTAAACCGAAGGAAGTTCAATAACTTGAAAAGTTAGCTAATAGGAAGCCATCTTTATATGTGTTCTTATTATAACCTTTAGATATTTAATCCTCTTTACTTGGATCGATGCAGTATCAAGCCTCGAGAGCAGTCCGTCTGATTATTCCATTTGGCTACTTTTGAGCTCAGATTTAATAAATATATCGAAATAAAAAATATTTTTAAAATTTTTATTGTCAATAAATGCTCGTTTCAACTAATAATTTTAAATTTCGTCTAAAATGAGTGTGAATACAATAAGAGAATAAGAATGAAAACAAATTATATGTGTCATATCATTATTACTAAAACAATTGATATCATTTTTTATCCCTAATTTCTATCTCTTGCTAGTAGAAGCTTCATTTGGATGATCTAAAGCATTTTCGTTGGTTGGCTTAGTTAACACCATATTAATGACTCCTACCATAATTTGATTTTGTAGTTGCTCGGTCTACTCTTCATCATCTTTATATTTACTTGAGGCAAACCTAGAATTCTACAAGTACTTCTTGAGGTATCATTTCTAGATCAAGACCTCAATTTCTTTCTGAACCGTCTAGTAGACTTAAGTATTGTATCCCATAGATTGATAGTAAAAGTAGTACTTAGATTAATCATCTCCTTCCAAAATTTAGATCAGATTTGACTATTTCAAAAATTTTTTTTATTCTGAATTTATACCAGAATATTCATTCGAATGTCACTCAATAGTGTGAGGTTCAATAATTTGTATTCTCTTCGAACACTCAATTTGGTTTTGTGTTGCTTTTAGAAGTTTCGAGTAGACAAGATACTACCATTTCTCTTTTTTCCTCCATTGTTTGATTTTAAATGATGATCATGATTCAAACATTCCAGCCATTTGGCTTCATTAGTTTCTCCTGCCACTATGTAGGCCCAATGATAACTTTTACCTCCAAAAATGTTTTGGGGTCTTGTTAAACTAAATATTTTAAAACATTACCGGGTTGTATAATAATTAAGTAGGCATTCAATTTTATCTCGTTGGGGAGTTTCAATATGCCACTAGCTGTGGTATTAAATTTGGCTAAAAAATATTTTAGATTCTCATTAGAAGCCTGTCTAATTCTAATAAGATGTAAAGATTATTTTTTCTTCTCTCTGATTGGTAGTGAATTGTGATAGGAACTAATCAGCCAATTCTTAAAAAAATCAGATTGAATTTGATCATAACTTGTAGAATCAAATTATTGAGTCTCAATTAAAAGTTGAAAGGAAGTAGAGACAAAGTGCAATATCCTTCAAATTTTGGAAGCAAAGTAGCATTCAAAAGTAATTTAGATGATCCATTAAATTTGTACTTCCATTATACGATTTTAACATGAGTATTTTAAATTTATGGGAGAGCTAATGCCTCTTTATATGGTGTATGACCTAATTTAGTCATTTTTTCAATAGTATTTCCTCAGAAAGCCTATAGTTTAATTTTCTCTATTCGTTGCTTTGCTTTAGTTGTGGGTGCGGTTCTTTTCATGTTGAGGAATTCTTTAATTTTGAGTGATTGGAAGACACACCGAGTACCTACTTAGCTGAGAGGCTTTTTGGACATACTATTGTTTG
>JAOVVI020013854.1:0-11703 GCA_028571085.2 Nepenthes alata | reverse complement strand
CGGATGGTTAAGGGGCCTTCCAAATGGGCCAATCTAGCTAAACCCCTTTCAAACGTCTCTTCAAGTTGTTTTTTCACTTTAATGGCTAGCTTTTGGACATTCTCAAAGGTCCAATATGGTTGTAATTTTATCACATTCTAAATATCTCTCCAAAGCCCACCGAAGTACTAAGCAATAGATTGCCCTTCAAGTTTCCACATTGTACAATACATCATGAGTTGTTCGAACTCGCGAATGTACTTCTTAATCATCAAATCTCGCTAGTGGCAATTATATAGTTTGCAAAATAAGTCTTATTTGAAATTTTTGAGTAAAAATTTATTCTTCAGGTCTTTTTCCATTTTTTTTCATGTTCGAATTTTATTCTTTCCTTCCAACATTCATCATTTTCATGAATTTTCCCACCATATACATGCTTATTTCTTCAATTTAATGGCTACAAGTTATCCTTACTAGATCCATCGTCTTAATCTTATTGTCTTAGGATTATTGGCAATTATCCTCATTTTCATGGATTTTCCCACCATATACATGCTTATTTCTTCAATTTAATGGCTACAAGTTATCCTTACTAGATCCATCGTCTCAATCTTATTGTCTTAGGATTATTGGCAATTATCCTTACTAGTACTCAGTTTTGAGCTTGAAAATGCATTCGACTACATTCATCTAATCAATGAAATCGTTAGGATGATATTTTCATTCGAATTCCATAATCTCAATCTTATAGCTTTATTATTCTTGATAAGGCCGGAATTCCCTTCGAGGAGAAGGAGCAAATACATTTTCCTTCGCAATAATGAAATGGTAGTCGCCTTAGGATTATTGTCTTCACCAGGTTAATCTCAAATCATGTTATCGGAATGTTCCAGGACACCCAAGAGCCTCCATGTGCTTGAGGTGTTATTGCAATTGCTAAACTTGCCTTCAAATATCTCAATATCGCGGAGGTCACAGTCTTTTTAAGCATGCTCTAGGACATCATTCTATCCTCCTCTCCCATGACTTGCCGTAACTATGATACCAATGGATATAGTTTAGATGGACCAAAGAGTCAAGAGAGATGAGGAATAAGAGAGAATTCTAAATTAATTTATCAAAGTGCAAGTTGACAATTGAGGAAAAGGAACAATATTTAGAATCCAAATCAAACCTTGAATTCTAGGAAAATTTTATGATACAAGTTGATAATAAAATCTGTCATAATCACACAAACTAAGCCCATTGTATAAAAATTAGAACAAACAAGGAAAAAGTATACAATTAAACATTAGCTTCCCATAGCCAAACAAGCAAATGGCCAAGGCATGGGAATGTACCTAGGACGACTTATCCTTAATTGAGGTTCTATCCTTGAATGCTACTTACCACATCTCCAACAATTACCATATTACTATAAATAATAATCACGTTATCAATAAAATAATTATTTTCAATTAGGACCATACCATTGGGATATGTTGCAACATAAAGAATATAAATGATTTTATCCACCTACTAAAAGAATGTATATATCCGGACATGCCGTGTTTAACTAACAATAGTTTCTCTTTAAATAGCATGGGGATCTCCATGCACACTGCCATTGGCCGTACCCTCCAACTTCGCCAAATGGCCGGAAACTTCTGCTCCTTGCCAACCACCTGCACCCTCCTACATGATGCATCCCAGTTTGCACCTCAATTCCGGTCTATTCTCACTAGCTCCCCCTCTCTCACTAGTGAATGTAGATTGGAACTGAGGTACAGACTAGGATCCTTGCCGTCTTCTGATTGGTATGAGCTGGTCCTTTGGGTTGCTGCCATCCGCTGCCCAGTTTGCAGAGGTGATAACAGCAACCGAAACACCAGCTCATTCCACCTAACAATCCCAGTTTGGCAAGCCAGAATCATGCAATCACAAAGTAGCCCAGCCATGAAAAGTGAACAGCATAAATCATCAAGGAAATAATCACTATAAAAAAAAAGGCAGATATTCCCTCTAGCAAATTATCAACTAGCCATTTCAATAGTCGTTGCATAACATGTCCATAAACGTCATCCTCGTACATTGGCATGATAGACAGAATAATGGGCAGATTTTTACAAAAATCAAATTTTGTTTCCATTGTTTTTTTAAAACCACTCCCACGCTATGCTGCAAGTTGTTGAGACTGGAAAAATCAGCAAGGAGAGATCAACAACTCACTGCCTATGCAAAACAGGTATGACTTATTCACGTGTTGGACACCATCAGGACCCAAAAATCTAAGTTAATGGGTCATTGACCAAAACACATTTATAAGCACAACTCTTATTTTTGCAATATGAGATACCTAACAGTTCACACATGCTTCCCAACAAATTCAACTGCAAATGATCAAAGACACCTAATGAATCAATTTAAAACTTCATCTGGACAGCCAGATGAGTCTGTTCCTTCAAAGACCAATCTCATGCTATTCAGTCAGATGAGATTAAGAGCTCTAAGATGCAGAAATATGCCAGAGTTCCATTAAAGAACTACAATTTGCTAAACGTGAATTGCACAGCTATAATAATAATACACATCAAAGTGCCTCAGGAGTTTTCAACCCTGAGGCACAAGGAATACGATCATGCTTCACAAGTTTGCCGTACACAAGCTTTGCGCATCTTCTGTTCCTCTTATATAGCAAGGCAAAATTTACAGAAAGATTTTGAGGAAACAATTTAAAGTTTCAGAACAGACTTGCATTCTAATAGTAATTACAGGCTGCTGCTCCTTCTGAGATGATAGAAGCCCAGGTGAAAAATGGAGGGACTAACACTATATTGAAGAGCAGAACATTGGTCATGGCACAGCTTGGATCAAAGAAAAAAACATACCCAGAATGCCTGCACAGTTCTGTGGTTCAAGGTTTGGTCTTTAACTTCCTTTGAGCTTTCAAATCAACCACAATCACTGAGATGTTGTCCTTGGTTCCCTTCTGAAGGGCACGATTAGAAAGGTACTCGGCCGCTGCTTGAGCAGCAGGATCAATCCCTATGCCCCTTTCCAAAGGGAGTGTAGCCCCATTCTTCTTGTGCCACAAGAGTATCCGTTTTCTGGCCATCTCACACGCTTCTTCATTCGTCATGACATCCCATAAGCCATCACTTGCCAGGATGAGGCAATCATCTTGCTTTGCCCGAGGAATGAACATGACTTCTGGTTCCGGAATGATCCATGGTTTCAAGTATCTATCACCTGAATCCAACAAGTAGCTGATATTACAGTCAGTTAAGGGTAACACGGTTATTTTCCCAGAGCCTCAGCAGCTAAAGACAAATAATTAAAACAAAAAAATTGTTCCAGAACAAATTTCATCAGAATCAGTTTGTCGTCCAATATTTTAAGTAACCTTGCTCATTCATGCCATGACATAATTTCTCACAGGTACTTGCATTTACAAGGTACCACGTGGTAAAGCAGAAGCTTTGCAGCAAGGCTATGGGTTGGTTGTTTTGCATGCCAGTTTTAGTATGAATGCATGAGAGAGGGAGAAGGAAGATAACAACAAAGCTTTTAAGTCCTACAAAGTGGGGTCTACTCTAAAACTATGATCTTATCATTATGCTTAATTTAGACAATATGCTCCAAGAATATAAATATTTTTTTAAAAAAAAATTATCATATCACTCTAAGTTTTCCTAAGTTTCCCTATTCCTTTTTTTCTCCCACCACAATTAACTCACATTTCTTTATAGGTGTTTCATTTGGCGTATCTTTTAAGAGAGATAGAGATTGAGTGGGAGAGAGAGAGAGGAAATGCTGTAATTTTTAGTCACTTGGGAAAAACTGTCAGATAATATGGGTAGACCAATTATATGCAGAGAGTCCACTAGAGTTAGTGTGGGTGTAACTCTGATTTCTCTTTTTAATTTTTTCTTCTTTCTATAGTGAAGGGGGAAGGAAACAAGAAGTTGGAGGTAGTGAAGACAGAAGGAATTGCTTTATCCATATCTGCAGGTATACACTCATTCTCACCCTATATAGGCAGGTATGGAGGGGACAAAAAGGGCACAGGTACATGGATAGGTACAGGACAGGGAATACCATGGTTATATCAGTCCAAAGTACAGTTAGGCACTGGATATAAATTTGCCATTTCCCAGCCCAGCCATGCCCAGAAACATAGTTTCAAATCAAGGTCACAGTCAAGATGTCATTGAGGGAGGGATATCATAATGGTCATGGCAACAGCAGCTGTAAATGGTTAGCAAAGATTCCAAAGCCGACCCTTAAAGTATACAAGTGCAAAAATTTGAGTAATAGACGATAAGAGAAGAATATATTGAGATATGCATTATGATACTTTTTTACCTGCGTTGCCGGAGGTGCAGAGAAAGCCGCAATCAATAGGATTTCCTTGATTCTTCCTTCCCAAAAGGAAATATGTGAGAGCTCTTTTTAAATGCCAAATCTTAATGTTTGAAAGATGTTATGTTCACATGCTCATTTTCACACAGACAAGATAGGTAGGAAAAAGTATCCTTTCAAAATCGGCAAGGCTAAACGCAGGTCTCATTGAATCCCTTCCTAAAATGCACACAAAGTCTAAGATTAATATTTTATTAAATTTTCAATAAAAGTCAGATAAATATATGCTTTCATTGTCAATGAATTATATATCAATCTATCACACATACACTATTATAAACAATAGCATTATGCATATATGAAGAAATATTTAGTAAGTTAATTTTTAACTTGGAGGAGAAATACCGCCCACAGGCCCATCATTGGCCACGGCTGATACATTATATATATCAATTTATAAGATCTGTATCGATTGATACGTATCATCTATATTACTTTGTAACAACTAATATGCATTAGTAGAGGCCCATCAGTCTAGCTTCATATCAGTTAGTTTTCTTTCCCACATAAACCAATATTTGATTCTATACTGCAGTAGATGCACATCTCATTGGAATGAAGTACCCCTAACATATGCGCTAAACAACAATCACATTCCTTGCCCTTTCATCCCAAACCGAGGTTTTGCAATTCCACAAAATACACAAAGGCAATCATTGGCCACTGCTTCCCATTGTTTTATCCTTCACTAGCCTCATCTGTTTTCAATCTTTGTTGGAAATGACAATGCAAGACAAGCCTTAATACAATGATAAGGCTGCTCTATTATAACCTGAAGTTTACAAGTTGAAATTCTAGAAATAACCTCTCTATATGTAGAGTTAAGATTGCATATATTAACCTCCCTAGATCACATAATGTGCCTCTTGCACTAAGCTTTCCACCTATAGCAACAATAGTTTAAAGGCACTCAAATGTACAACTAGCTGTACATGTATTGTTAGCATGAACTTTTCTTCTTCTTTTTTTGTATTTTTATTTTTTCACTAGGCATGCATGAATCAGAAAATTAACATTTTTGGGTTGTAAATTTAATCACACAAAATAAAAATCATAAGTCCCCCGAGATAGAACAACATTTCTTTACCAATGCTATGAGCATTGTCCATTGGATAAAAGTAAAAGGGTGTATGGCAATCAATATCCCATTGTACATGTGGGTATAAGGATATCGGGCAAGATTTTTTAATTTTCGAGTACAAAATTCCTTTGTGTACACACAAAGTACAAATCCACATAATAAACCCACTATTGCCATCAGCACATCAGAAAATATGAAAGTCCCCTAAAAATAACGCAACCGTCACATAAAAAATAAATAAGGCAAACATTAAAGAAGAAAAACAATCTATATTCTAAGTGTGACAAGCCCCAAAAATCCAATGGAAAAGAAAATAAATTGTCCCTTCTAATCATGATGATGGTGGGTTAATAGAGGAGGTGGTGGGTGAGGTAGAGGCATGGTAGAGGGTGAAGGATAACGGTTCTAGGGTTTTTCCCTTAAAAAAATTGGTTGATTTTTTTCTACTAAATTTTGGCCTTGGGCCAGACATCTTGCCCCCTCAAAATGCTCTGCTCAGTTTCATGTGTTAAAGCATGCGGACTGAGTTTTGGTGTCCCCAGAATGCATCTGCTGGCTTGGAATGTTAAGCCAAACGTGCCCTTTTTATTACTTTTCAGCACTTACTGGGTTTTAAGCTAAAAAATGAAAATTTATTTATAAAAATATCTTGTAAAAGGCTAAAATAAAGACATATATCTATTCATATTTGCAAATTTGATGCACCTGTCTTTTTTTGATATCATACCAAATTAAATCAATATACTGGAATGAATCAACTGATTGATGAGTTTATGTTTTTAGATTCTTAATTTTACCAAGAGCAATAACCAAGTGGTTCTTTCAGTTGTTTCCTAACTCTGACACCACTTATTTTTTGACACTTCATTTGTAGAACTTCCAGTTATCATTAGTCATTTTACCAATAACCACTATGCACAAGAGAAAACGTGCTGTTTACCCCCTATAAAAACATTAGAACCATGGAGGCAAGGGGAATTACAAGACATCTTTTTTGAAAAAAAATAAAATTCAAATGCTTCAACAACATATTAATAACAATGTAATACCCAAAAATTGCAGAGAAAAAACATAACTAATTTAAGAGTCAAATGATCACATCTAGCGTTTTAAAATTATTGTAATTATTTGACATTTGATAGTCCATAAAATCAACCTATCTGCAATTTAAGAGTAAGATTGTCTACCTCCAACATTGTCCAAATGTGGTAGCCTCTGCATTGAGCCCCCAAATAATACACACAGCACAAATAAATATTTTTATCAATTTTAAGAAGGGTGCATAGGCCACCCTTCTAAGTATAGACTTGAAAGTTACCTTGCCTTTCATTTTATCTTAGAAAGCTACTTCTGAAAGTGGAGAACCAGTTTAATGATAAGAACATTTCATCCACAGAAACGAAAGGTGAATAGTTGATAAATTATTCCTCAAGCATCACCCTTTTTACACTCTTGTAGGATCCTACTGCAATATGATATTGATATGATGCAATATTTATCAAAAGAGATCGATAGCACTAAGATTATAATTCATCGACATTGAGAAGATTATAATTTATTTACATAAATCATCTTTCAACATGGTGACCACAGCCTATCACCTTAAAAAGATAGTATGCTGATACAACATTTTCATCGGCCATTTCCTTAAACTTCATGATGAAGATTTTGTAAACATGCTAATATGAAAAACTCGAATGAAGAACGTACCAATGGACCTCGACATTGCAAGAACACCAAAAACTCTGTGTCCATTCCATTGGATGACTTTGCCTCCAGCAGCCTTGATCCTTGCATATTCATCTTCCCGATTTGGCTAGGATAATGTTCACAAAGTTTGATATCAGATTACTTTTCACATATACAATCATCAACAGAAGACAGTTGCAGAACCACGAGATATAAGAGTCTTACTTTATGATCCACAGATAGTGGCAATGCCTCTTTCCCACGACACAATACTGCTCTAGAATCTCCACAATTAGCCACTACAATATGCGACGAACAACTTATGGCAACAACTGCAGTAGAACCAACAGTTTCAGGAGCAATTGGTTCACCTCTGGTCTTTCCACCAACCTCTTCATCAACCTTTAGAAAACAATTTGTGAACGCTTTTCTCCACTGCTCCTGGCAATCATCTTTTATAGTTCCATTGATCATGCCCTCTTTAACAATTTCCAGCTCCTCATGCAAAGCAACATGGATTCGTTCATGACAATAGTTTGCAACCTAATTGCAATAAATTGATTCCATGGGATACCCTTCTAGAAAACATGATATAGGTGATGGAAGAAAACAAGGACTAGAAATAGAAGAAAACTTAGAACATTTGAAACGAGAACAATAGGTCAGAATGTACCTGTGAGCCACCATGGCCATCGTAGACTCCAAAGAAATGAGCAGTCAAGTGACTTAAACACTTGGACACGCTATTAGGCACCCTGTCACCAATGAGCATTTGAATAGGAATTTTCATAAATCTAGGCATGACAGCAACTGCATCTTCCATTTCTGGTCTCCTACCACATATAGATGTGTATCCCCAGAGAGGGATAGAATCCACTTCAAAAACACTGCGAATGAGAGTTCCATCCAAGCCTTTTTCCAATGGCAATTTAAGATCCAGGGAAGGGGGTTTAATGCTTGACCCTTCTCCAATCTCTTGTTCAATGCTAACAACCAAGGAAAGGGGATCAATCTCAGTCTCTGAATCAACAATAGACCCCCCCAGTCCAGGTAACTTTTTAACTATCTCTACATCAAGAGAACCCAATGTTTCTATCTCGGAATGAGCCTCCAAAGCTAAGAATTCATCACCACATAAACTACTAGCCTCGCTCGTCACAGAAAGAGAACAAGAGATGTCGAGAATTTGATCACAGTCTAACAATATGCAATCATCTTCTTCACTATCCCTAACAACTGCACCACTAGTATTACAATTGCTTTTAGCATCACAAATCGCATCCAACAATACAATGCCTCTGCTTCTCCTAGCTTCTTTTGACACTGAATTTGCTACAATACCAACTTCGCTGTGAGAAGGACTGCAATTACAATCTTCAGCATCTCCCAATACAGACTTGTCCGAAAGCTTGGTTCCAGAGTCAGACAACAATCCTGCTGCATCAGTCATTAGTGATGTAAAATCCATAATACTTGCAATGGTTGGGTTATCACTAATTGAATTACCTATTCTAAATGGCACTGCAACTGCCAAAATATCTCCTCCGTCATAATCCCTATCTTGGTTGTGATGAAAATTACCCTCTCGTTTCCCTAAAATAAGACAACCTGTCATTTTTCAACTAAGTCATCACCTTCTTCTTTAACACCCAACTTGTGGCTTTTAAGAGGCCATGTTCCACGCCAAGAGAACCTAATGTGACTAAACAGCGAAATTCAAATTCAGGCAAGTTGACATCAGCTCAAATTAGAACGCATTGAAGTTGAAATGCGTGTCTGGTCTGGTAAAGAACAATAGATCCAAACTTCCATTTAGCAAAATTATAGCCGTGCCAGATGGCGTAGAATTGAACAAAT
The DNA here is from genome assembly GCA_028571085.2 of Nepenthes alata. Classification (NCBI taxonomy): domain Eukaryota; kingdom Viridiplantae; phylum Streptophyta; class Magnoliopsida; order Caryophyllales; family Nepenthaceae; genus Nepenthes; species Nepenthes alata. The sequence goes on along the minus strand of JAOVVI020013854.1, from coordinate 2,696 downwards.
CTATGCCCTATCAACTCTATATTTCTCAAAACTCTTCTCCATATACCTCCACAAGCTATATCAGGGAGAGAAAAATCCATAAGACATCCTTAAATCATATAATAAACCAACTAACCTAAAAATAAATTGAGCGCTTTATCATTAAGACAAAAAGATAGACACAGAAACACAAACAGATAACGCGTCATGAGAAATAAACTGGGAAAGCCAAATGTCCCTATAATCACGGATAACCCACAAAAAAGTGTGAATCTTGTCAGGTAGAACTTCAGAGAGTTCCCTGGAACTGAGGCAACCCATCCCTGCCTCTTGAAAATTTTGTCGACTGTTGTCTCACCTCCCCCTCCCCATACTACGGTTTCTCTCACTGACACTTTTCACTTTCAATTATTAAGCAGCGAAGTTTCTTCATCTCTCTCTCTCTCTCTCTCTCTCTCCCCGTCCCCCTCCTTTACTCCAAAGCAAAGAAAGTTTTATGTAACAAGTGAAGGCCATGAAGAAGACAAAGGAATACACAATCATAGATCCCAAAAATGAAAGGCGCGTAACATACCAAACTATGCAAGTCCATATGAAAAGCGGCTATGAGGTGCCTGCTTCACCTCCTTTTAATCTGCTAGCTAGCTCGATTTTTTGCCGACTATGAACTCTTTTTTGCTTCCATGCACCTTCTTCATCCCATTCATCATCTCTCTCTTCCAGTTATCATAGCAACCATCACCGTCAGAGGACGAAATTAGGCTCATCAATCGCTACAGGAAAAACCCAAATCAAACCGTACTCAGAGTGTAATTAAGGTGAAATTTCAACCCTCTTCTTTTTGGTTTGGGGAATAACAAAACAGAAAAGTGGGAAAGGGAGGAGGAGCTGAAGGATTATGTTACATAAAGCGTCACTTTGAATCCAATTTCTCTTTCCACCTCCTCAATTTCTCCTTCCATGCACATCGATGATGTACGCTGTTGGCGACTGATTATACCGGTTTTATTGTTCCAATTTAATGTCTTGTGTAAAGTGTATGCAATTGTCTGGGTTTTTACGCAAAACAGCAGGCAAGCAAGCGAGTGAGAATGAAGGAGACGGCGCAATGAATGAGATTATGAGAGAGGGCACAGGTGTCCAGTCTGGAAGCGCATGTTCAAAAGGTTTTCTTTTTCGCTTTCGCCTCGCGCCGCCCCTTGCTTAGCTTTGATGATTTTGATTTGTTGTGGGTTGTATTTTTTATTATTTTTTGCCATTTCTTCTAAATTCTTCACGTGTCCCAGTTGATTAGAATTTTACACTATAAACCCTCATTTCATATACTCATTTTACTTATATTTAACATAAATTTTTACTTACAAAAAATCTGAGCCCAAAATCTTGCTAACAATTCTGTTTCAGTTCTTATTTTACAGAGTGTCACAGGAAATTCAATTAAATTTATTGTAATTTTAATTTTAAAGAATACGTGTATTGCAAAAAAAAAAAGTCCCCTGTTCTCTTCTTCTTTCTCCTTATTTCCCCTTCTTGAGGAGCAGGCCAGGCCTATTATTGTCATTGTGGATAAAATTAAAAAAAATAAAAAAATAAAATATTGTTATATTTTTTTTATTTTTTTTAATATTAATATTTATTAAATATTAAGTTAAAAATTATAATTATTTTTAAAAATAATAATTATTTAAATATTATTATATAAAATTTAAATTTTAATAATTAGATTTTTTTTAATCTAATAGTTAAAAATAAAAAAGCTCGATCATGCTTCTCCATAAAAGACCCGTGCTCTTTTCCTTATGCCGTATTAAACTTTGAAAAAAATCATATGACATGCTAAAAATATAATACTACACAATAGTACTAATAATTAATAATAAATAGCTATTTTTTATTTAAAAAAATATGTGTTGACCTTATACAATTATTAAAATATGTGATCAGTGTCTCGCAGAAATTACGGTGACTGAGCGGACAAAGGTCTCGGACAGCAACACAGAGAAGAGCTCTCGGATGGACAAGAAGATAACGATAGAAACCGAGAGAAAATACAGAGACTTTAGCGTGGAAATACCCTTCTTGAATCAAGAAAAAAATCACCAAAAAATACACTATAAAATGATTGATTACAAACGTTAGCTACACAAGCTCAAACGAAAGAAAAAATAATCTCAAGTGTACAATCTCTCTCTAAAAGTGTTTATCACTCTATCTTTACAACAAAGCTTGCCCACAGCTCTCTCAAGGTTCTTTCCTACAAAATGTTGCCACTTGGAAATTAGTAAGGGCCCAAGCTATATATATATATATACACAGTGTCAACCTGGACGGTCAGCCATCCTACTGGTCGTAGGTGGCAGGACCATGCTCCTAGGCCTGTCATGGCAGGCGCATGCCTGGCGTGCCAGATGGCAAGCTTGACACATTGGAAGTTATCGCCGCCGCAACTTTCAATCAGGGTAGGTGACCAACTTACCTGCAAAAGCGGCCACAGCAGGCCTACAGGATAGAGTCAACTCCTACAATCTTAGGCTCCTTGTCCACTATTCTCGGATATGACCAACGTAAGAATCCTCGTCCCAAAGATGCCTCAAAGAGTCCTCGTCCATTCCTTCAATGGAGTCCGCGGACATGCCACTTGGGAGTGACCCCAACAAACTTCCCCTCATGACCGAGTGGGAGTGAAGTTAGTTAGACCGGCAATGTCACAACAAGCT
>JAOVVI020013851.1:0-11704 GCA_028571085.2 Nepenthes alata | reverse complement strand
TTACCTATTCTTGTTGCTATTATGTTGCAAAATGCCTCTCCATATCTTTTGGTTTTTCATTTCGTCATGTAGATGAAATTTTAAAGCACCACCTGCTAGTCTTCGCTGTTTTCAAAAAGTCATTGTAGGAGTCAATTGATTATCATATCTTGATTGAATATTTTGGAATTAAGTGGGTTGCAATGTCTAATAAGCATAACCTTTGTTTGAGAAGAATTGTGATACGGTAATTCAGAGCTGAATACTAGGCTTCGTGAGGAATAAGATAAACAAGGACCGGTCAAGAAAAATAGTTTTTGATTTATTTTTGAGTCAACAGTTTATACATTTAAGCGATGCATTTATGCTAATGATTTTAACATTCTTCCCATATGATATGTTTAATATGATACAGAATTTGATTTGGCGGAAACCCTTTACAGTTGATCCTTATAACATTCTTAAGTTGTGGTTACAGCATGGCATAGAGTATCAAATAGAAAACAATCAATTAATAAGACATTGATGTGACTCTTGCCTATGTTAATATTATTTATCTGAGATGATTACAATTTACTATTATTATTGATCATATTACTTGTTAAGTATTTGACTCATTCATATGTTTTATTGATTCTTGAGTAGAAAATATTGATAAAGCTAGTTAAAGATCGTAACTTTGCCGAAACGGTTACAAGTAGAGCCGATTTTGGATCTAGCTATATTCATGTGGAGTGATCGGAGATTTTTACTTTCTTGGATAGTAGATGGATAATATTTCGGGATTGCATTCCATTGAGTTTTAGATTGTAGTTGGCCATTCCATTTGACCTCATGGTTTGAGGAAATAGATATTTATGTTAGATGGTCTTTATTAAAGAAGGATATTTATGAGGAGTATTCATGATTCGAGTTTCCATGAGGTCAATCAACGCCGGGTTTGAGCGTTTTGGATTCAGGTCACCACCATCATGGTACCAAATAGACAAAGTTGTAAGAAAATAATTGAGACTTTGAAATTGAAACTATTAAAGAACTATCAAGATTCGCTAAGGTATTACGACTTTGGATATTTAGGAAATAATCTTGGTTTAGATTTCTTAGGTTGGTGAAGGACTTGGTGCTTTATTGGACTCTAATGCGACACATTCCTTTGTGTCATGTTTTAAGCCACCTTTGGAGACTATTGTAAGGCTACTGAACTTTACATTGGTGGCATCCATTGTGATTGTTGAGACTGTTGATATTGATTTGGTATATGCTAATTGTATTGCTCCAGTAAGAAACCATCATCTACCAAATGACATGATCCTACTTAATATGTTAGAGTTTGGTGTCATGCTCAGAATGGACAAGTTTTGTAACACCCCGTTTTGCATTTAATTAAGTTGATATTGTCTATTTATTTTGGATTTATTTTGAATATATTAAAAATAATATTTCAATGCGAATTTAAATAAAAATTTGGGGAAGAAAGCAATTTTGGCGTCTGAAGCACATACGCACTTTTGGCATATTGGGCACACCTAAGGAGCACCTCTAGACTGCTCGAGCAGGATTTGGGTAGATTGAGGTGGCGCTTGAGCATGATTTTGAATAACTGTTCACACTCGAGGAGTTCCTAAGGTGGCGCTCGTGCACAGTTGAGGTTAGGCACGGCGCCTAACGTGCACCTGAGGCGTCCTCATGTGTCTATTAGCTTATATAAGAAGATGCATACTATTTTTAGGCATTTTGCGCAAGAAGGAATAGAAGGAGAGAGAAAGAGAAGGGAAGGAAGAATAGGAAGATAAGAAGAATTTCAGAGTATCTTTTGATCAGATCTATTAGATCAAAGATTAAGACAATTATCAATAAGCCCTATCCTTGGTCTATTTCGATTTTCGTTTAGTTTTGCTTACATTTGGCAATTTTATTATACACGTATTTCATTTTATTCACGCCCATTTTGATTCCCTATATATGCATGTAATTTTACCACATGTTTTGAGGTTTAGTTTCAATTTGCAAATATTTGAGGATTTTGTTTGTTTTATGAATAATGGGTAAATATTTTAAAATGTTACGTTTATATATAAGAATATTTATAAAGAAAAAGTCATGAAAACTTGCATATGTGAGTTGCACGTGGTACTATCTGCATGTGCCTTAGGATGGGCTCTATTTTGATATTTGATTCGATATTTGTATTTTTCCCTAGGGTGGAAAGTTTGGTTTGTACTTTCCGGAGTGGAAACTTTGTCTTTTTCCACCAGATAGGAAATATTTGGACTTTGATATAGAGACCCTCCCAGATTTGATATTTTTTTTATAAGAACAATTGTAAAGAATTGAACGGAACTAATATATTTGGACAATCGATATCCTTTTCTCAAAGTCAGCCTTTTGATCTTTGGTTCACCGATTCGAGCATGTTCTAGATTTTTTATATGTTTTCACTTGCTTTTGATTTGGATACTCGAGACTTTGTTCTAAGATTCATAGATTTCTACGTCGATTGGGCTTGAATATCAAATTTGGTTAATTTAATAAGTTTGGATCATTCAACATTTCTTTTGGATTATGGACTTTGCATACGAGACCACATTTGGACCTTTACTGGTTTCTCATACTCAATGATTGGATTTTGGTTCTTAGTGATTTTATATATGTTTATCAATTTTCCCCTTGGCTCTGATTATGGACATATTCATTTTGATATATACATATACTGATAATGGCTAAGCATTCATCTCACAATTTTATTTTTCTCACAGACTTTGCTGATACTTGATTATTTTGAGTACAATTAGATCCAAATGAATCCTAAAGAAGGGGAAATGACCTCACTCAAAACTGAATAAGAAACCTATTGCAACAAAATAATGTAATTTGGCTTGAAAAATATAGTGGCAATAAATTAAAGGTTGGTGAACAAAATGTCTAAGCCATAGATTAGAAAAAATATGGAGTTATGCGTTGATGACATTCTCATCAAAAGTGTACTTCCCAATGACCATATAAATGATCTGATCAAATATTTAAAGTACTCAGAGTTTATCAAATAAAATTAAACTCAAACAAATGCATTTTCGGAGTGACTTTTAGTAAATTCCAAAAATTTATTGTATCATAATGTAGGATAGAGGTGAATTTAGAGAAGATTAAAGCCATATTGACTATGAAACCACCTCGGACTATGAAGGAAATCCAATGGTTAATCAGGCAACTCGATGCTCTATTCTATTATTAGCAAAGTTGCCCGAGAAAAATTTGTCATTCGTCAAGGCATTAAGAGGAGTAAAGATAAAGAATTTCTAGTGGATGAATGAGTGCTAGTAAACTTTTCAAGAGTATAATATTTTTTTGGTGGATGAATGACTTGCATACTGAGTGTAGTTATAATATTTTTTTTGGACGACGAAATAAGAAATATGCATTTCAGCTAATGCATATTTCTTGACAACATGAGTGGACTGATGTGGACTGACAATATGCATATTTCAGCTAATATTTTTTTTGTCATTCGTCAAGACATATGTGGACTGATGTCTTTGCAAAACAAAAGATTTTACTACCTTTCATGAACAAAACTGTTTTCTTGACAACATGAACTATGGATTGATGTCTTTACAAAATAAACATTCCTTTTTTTTGAAGATTATAATTATGGACTTATCTAAATTGCAAAAATAGAAAAAACATGAAGATGCAGGAATGCATTTTTACTCTAACACACCCCCTTGCATATATTCCTTTTTTGAAATAAAGTTTGGATATTACAACATAACATGTGTAAATAAATACAAAAAGAAGGGGAAGAAATTAATGAATGAATTCATAACTAGCCAATCACAAAGCTCTAATATTATATTAATAAAGTGACATACCTAAAAGATTAAATTATCAGATGAAAGTTCAAAATTTGGTTTAGGCTCTAACATGATAGAATATATCACTACTTCACTAACTAGCCAAGACCGCTCTCAGTACACTACTGGAAGGCCTGAAATCTCCCGATTATGTAAATTATAATAAGGAAAATCGAGGTCGAAGGATACAGGAAAATGATAGGGTCCAAAATCTCGAAAACCACCGACTATTGAAATTAAAATGTATGGACTTTGAGACTTCCACCAGTCTAAGGACTGCGGTAAGAATTAAGTTTCATAATTACATTGATTATACTAATTATGTTATAAACCCGAAAGCCAGAGATTTATCCCGATACATAGTAGTTACACGAAAAAAATTTTGATGGACCCGGTTAGCAACCGATTTAATTACGGTTGACAAAAAGGATAGCTCAGCCACCGAAATTTCAACCGAATTAATTTTGGGGTGACAAGAAGCTAGTTTGGTTACTAAATTTTTAACCGATTAGCAATCGAATCACCTTCAGTTGACAAAGCAACAGCCAGGACAGCAGCTGGACGGCAGGGACAGCAGCAAATTAAAATGATCAGCAACAATATATGTGGTGGACAATAAAAAGGGGAAACCCGGTAAGCTGAAAAATCAGCTAACATCTGCCTGATTCAGCAGCTTCAAACGGCAGCAGCAGCAGTTGGACTTAGTAACAATAGTAGGCACGACACACACACTTAGTTAACTGGGAAATTTTGAGAGAGCAGCTTACAAGCTGCTTACCTCAGCAGCTGAAGAAGCAGCTTCAGCACAGCAGCAGAGGCAGCTGAAATTCTCAGGAAAAGTGGGTGATGCATGCAGCACCACATCACCCTAATCTAGGCCAAGATATATCAACACAAGGCAACATCTTAAGAAGCTAAATTAGTGGATGAATCAGCTGAATGAGGAGCTGAAATTCAGACAGCTCAGCCGAAATTCGGGGAACAAATTTAGAGCTGGCAGTAGCACGATTAATTAGTGGTGAGTCAGCTTTATCTTCCTTCAAAATATATTAAGTGTGAAGAAAGAGGGGATAACAAGCGGGAACAAAAGGAAGAACCGGAAAGCAGAAGGGAGTGAACCAAAAAGTAAGAAGCAAAACTGAATTTTTGGGTAACTGTATTTTATATCCTTCTATCAATTGTTGCTGATTTTTGTTAATTCTCATTAAATATTATTGGCCAATACTTCAGTTCCTTCCTGATTTTACCATATTATCATTTTAGAATAGCAAATGCAATGATTGAAATACTGAACCAGCTGGAACACCAGCTTGAACAACCAGTAGCTAAACCAGCAGCTGAAACTCAACTGAACCGGCAACCAACCAGCCACCAAATTGGTCCCAAATCAGTAACCAACTAGCTAAGTCCCTTACTAATACTGTAAAAATTCGGCCCATGAAAATGAATTGAACCGGCCAATGAACCGGGTCTCAATTCAGCAACAGAATCAGCCTCAGCAATTATGCTAATGATGGAAATTGCAACCTATGAAAATAGGCTGAACCAGGTCCTCAATCAGCTGAACCGGCAGCCATATTAACCAAAGTGTTTTGAGATGATTTTAAAGAGTCAACCTGTAAAATTAAGCCAGAACTGGCCTGCGAACCAGGTCACAAATCAGCACCAGAATTGGCCTCTACATCCATGCTAATGCTAAACATGGCAGCATAAGAAACTAAATTGAACCGGCTCCTAAATTGGCTAAACCGGAAGCCAAACCAGCAAAGCCTCATACGCTAAGGCTGAAGTGTTAACTTGTAAACCAGCTGCAAAAAATATCCTAAACCAATCACTAAACCAGGCTCCTAAACAGCAACAGGTCCGACTGAACAGCATCCATGCTAATGCCGAAATTGTAGCCCAAAACCATCCTTAAATTGGCCTCTAAACTGGCTGGACCGGCCAAGCCAAATACACAGCACCTGACAAATCAAAACCCGTACAAGACCTCATCAAATAACCGTCCGGACAATATAAATACGACCTACTCTACAATCATTGCAAGAGAGTATCCAAATAGGACAAGAACTCATCTACGTAACATATTGAATCCAATGGTCCTCAATACAGAGTCTAAAGGTCTACTCTCAGCCAATTTTAAATATCCAAAGTAATACCCACAATAAACCCAATCCAAATAACAGAGAAATATAATTAACACAATCAAACACATGATAGATACCAAACTCACCAAATTGTATGATAGCTCACCGGATCTCATCCAGCTCCAGAAAAGTATCCCAGTACTCTACAAATCTAAATGGATAAAACACGAAAACGTGAGCTGAAGGCTCAGCAATTATCGTCATATAAATGCATAAAACAGCATATGTAAATTAGAGGGAGAGTTCATAATCAACTAACAAAAACAAACAACAAATGTGAATCCGAATTGCCGATATCAAAAGCCTATCATCAAATTCGAAGCAGCATCAGATATTAGAAAACGTGGTCCGCACCAAAAACAAATGATCCAAAGTCCATATCTCATGTGTATAACCGTCGACTACATTTTAGGCTGCAGCTATTCGGCCATCTTTTATTATTATATCAGCTACATTTTAAACCTACAACTACTCGACCACATTATATCATCATATCAGCTACATTTTAAGCCTATAACTACTCGACCATCTTTTATTACAAAACTGGCTATATTTTATACCTGCTATTCGGACATCTTTTATTATCATATCGGCCACATTTTGAGCCTATAACTACTCGGCCATCTTTTATTATCATATATCGACCCACTCGAGGTCCCAGACCACTATAGTCCCACAAATCGACCCACTCAGTCTCGGACCACCATAGTTAGACACAAATCAAGAAACTGGGTCTCATAACACCATGGTCCAGCACAAATCAACCCACCGGGTTCGGACCATCACAGTCTAGGTTCATCACCCCCGCTCCACTGATTACCTCTTTGCTGACCGAAACCTCCTACCCCAAGAGATTTCAGACCGATCCAATCCAAAGTCGCTACTGTGACGGAACGAATTTTTTTTTTTTTATCCGCTAAAGCTTCCGTCAAATAGAAACCCAATTAATGGTTTAAACAAAAGGCAAGACTTCTGCAGAAATTTCGGCAGAGTCTCCTTTGTAACTGGATAAAAACCTAAAAATATAATCCTGTAAAAATTATCCATAATAAGCACACAACTAATCCATCATTCACAATTCCTATAATAAACACTCACAGGATCACACGTGCCATCCATGGCATAGGTCTATAAAAATATTACTACTTTAGCAGTTTAATGACGAGATGTCATCTAGGACCTGTAACAATAAATCCAGAGCATATAGCGGAAGTAAACTAGAAACCTGCAGAAGCATATCATTTTTCTTTTCTTTTACTGTCATACACATCATATGCTTTATATACAAAAGTCATGTTCTAAAGCATCAATAAATATGGAAATGAGCATGCAAATTTCACTTTTCTAACTAAGTGTTTGTATCCACAAGCTCTTTAAAAAGCTGTTCCATAAAGCTCTAAGTCCTCAAGAGCCTTCAAAAGCTTCACTTGGTCTACTGTTTTTCATCAGGTAACAGCTCTACTGTCTCATCTGGAGGGGGAAAAAAAATACTAAAACAGTGAGCCGAGGCCCAGCAAGGTACATGCACGTGAGCAGTAAAACCATGATACAGAATGGTCATGTAACTATACACAAATAGAACGGTTAATCAGAATATAATCCACGAAATAAAAAAATCATGCTATGACGGTATTAAATCCCATAAATCAGAAATCAATGAACAGTATGCATTGTACAGTATTCCGTAAACCAGAAACAGTCATCGGTAATCGGTACGGTAACATATCATATCGGTAAAATAGTAAATGGTACGTCATATTCGGTAATCGGTACGGCAACATATCATATCGGTAAAACAGTAAATGATACTTCATATTCGGTAATCGGTACGGTAACATATCATATTGGTAAAACATTAAATGGTACTTCATATTCGGTAATCGGTACGATAACATATCATATCGGTAAAATAGTAAACGGTACATCGTAACATATCGGTACAAACCCTGCTAGTATACCCTACTAGCCGTGGGGGCGAATAATCAAGGATAGATTGTGTTCACTCCACACAATCTAAGGCCTGTAACGGTAATATCCCATCTCACGGGATCGGTACGGTATGCCACCCGAAGGTAGGCCGGTAACGGTATCCCTCCAGACGGTAACGCCCCGAGGGCAGGGCGGACCACAAATAACTCCATGGACAGAGTTATCCTCGATTACCACCAAAAAGTCCTAAGGCATGCCGGAGAACCTATCCGGACTGTAGTCAGTCCCGGGTCCTAAAATAACGGTAACGAAAACCATCTCTTTATCGAAAACCCCTTTTTCAAAATCAGACTTTCACAATACACTTCAGCACTTCTATAAATCCACATGGAAATTTTGTCGGTATACGTTCGTTCATATTTTTAAAAACAAATTATACCGGAAGTTACACATCGATGTCAATTAACTTTCATATAACTGGAGCTTTGGTTAAAAATCACTAAAACCCCTTCATTTTCGTACTTAGCGCTTCGCCAAAACCGTCGAACTTAAATCGATCACTAAACAAGTCTTATTTCATGAAATCAAAGCCATAATTCCAAATATATATACTCAATCATGCATTTAAACCATAAATCCCCAAAATTTCGAGTTAGGGTTTGCCCATGTTCTATCAATGTCAAAATAAACACATAACACATGCTCATGCATGAAATCAGAGCCAAATACTTCCATAAACATGAACAAATATGAAATCTAACCGATTAATCGAAGGAAACATGCTTCATTTACTCTAAACATGCATTAACATCATTTTTGCCCATTTTAAAGCAAAATAAACGGTAAAAATAAAAAAAAACGTCCGAGGTACACTTGCCTTGTCGCGGGCTTTCATTTTTATAACTGGCTCACGGATGGATTCGGGCTCCCGGGCCTCGTTCTCCCTTCTTCTCTCTCTTAGACCGGCGCTCCCTCTCTCTCAAAAACCCTAAACTCGTGCGAAAATGAGAGGAGAGAAGTCAGATCGCGTTTTTATACTGCGCCTGCCGCTCGAGCGGCCAGCGAGCGCTCGTCTTTTGGCACCCAGCTCTCGGCCAGCGAGCGGCCGGGATTTTGAACGGCACTGGTTTTTCCGTCGGATAGATCGGCTCGAGCGGCCAGCGGGCGGAGGGCTTCGCCGCGCCACTGGTTTCTCTGCCCAATAGGAGGGCTCGAGCGCCCAGCGAGCGCCACTCGGTTGCTTGCTGAACTCGGACATTTTTCTAACTTTTTACCTTTAACTACCACTTTTTCACTACATACATAGCCTCTTACTGATATTAATCACCTTAATCATATTTAGCTATCACGCTTTCGGTTTCGGGTCCTCACAGGGGTGGTCACCAGAGTTGGCGGAGCCAAAGCTTCTATGACATCTGCCATCCTGTCCAGCAGGTTCAAGTACCTCGTTTCTGAGTTCGGAGGGTTGCTAGTCTGGACGGCTCACCTTTCTGTATTTGACATGACTTCAGGGACGACTTTAATTTCTGAAAAGAACATTTTCGTTAGTCAATTAGTCTAAAGATAGATATCCGTCCAAAACATGAATAAAACTAACCTTCTTCTTACCTTAACTGATCCTGTCTTAAGTTTCCGTGTTGATTCAAATGAACCTAAAGTATCTCAGTTCTTTCTCTGATACCAACTGTGACGGCCCGGCCTTTTCCACCATAAAAGGACCTCCGTCAAGCTTAAAGTTCCTTGTCTTAAAATAATAATAATAAAGTGGACATAAAAAAAATTTTCTTTTCTTTTTTACACAGGATTGATTGAGGCCAAACTGCATAAGTTGGCCTTCAAATTTTAAATTTCACACCAGGCCAGCCAACATTAAGGTTAGCCGGACCTGAAAGTCCGATATGCTTACTAAACCTTTAAATAATATTTACCAAAAAGAAATCACGGAAACATACTAACAATATCCATAGAGTCTTAAACAGCGGAATCATTTTACAAGTCTCCTCAAAACATACAAGTCTTCCCAAAACATAAAAAAAAGAAAATAAGTCAAGCTCTTCAATTGATCAGGTCCGGTCATCTATATGGACTAGCTACTTCATATGGCCTTACTCAACTTTGTCCTCCATAAGCCTTTCCACATCTGAAAAGTGGCAAGAATGAGCTACAAAGTCCAGCAAAATACTCACATGCAGAAAATAGAAAAACATAAACATATATATATATAAGCGCATCAAAGTAGAGATTCCTAGCATACGAAAATTATCATTCCTTTTCTTCTTTAGTTCGGAATTTCCTTAGTATTTTTCTTATTATCTTGTCTTCTGAAAATTCATAAAACTCATTGAAAATTCTTATCATCTTTAGGGACTGGACGGGAGCGGACAACATCGAGGACGGATTGTGTGTAACCCCACAACTTAAGGCTGTATCCCCTCATTTTTCGCCCTGGGGCGGGAGGTAATGCCTTTAACCCGGCATACGGGGCCGTAGTCTAAAAATCTTATGCCACCAGAAAGTTCCCTCCCGTGGCCCAGGAGGTAATCCTCGAGTGTCACTCCAATATCCTTCATCCATCTTTAACAGCAAGTTTAATGGAGACTCGATTCATAGTTCATATCTTTTGATGGCCATCCATCATAGTTCGAAAGTCGGAAGTCGTAGAGTTTCACTTGCTGTCCGGATTACATGCATTTTCATATAGCCTTGTTCTTTACTTCATCAGTTGAAGTCCATATAATCTTAAAGCCGAAGTTATTTTCTTAGAAAGACGGAGTTCTTTTTCTCAAAATGTCGGAGTTCTTTTCAAAAGCCAGAGCTCTCGGAGTTCATATCTCAAAAGGTAGAGTTATTGTCTAAAAAAGGGCGGAGCTCTAATACCGGAGTGATCTTTCTTAAAAATCTGGAGCTTTAAAACTGGAGTGATCTTTCTTTAAAATCCAGAGCTTTAACACCGGAGTGATCTTTCTTTAAAATTCGGAGCTCTAAAACCGAAGTGATCTTTCTTTAAAATTCGGAGCTCTAAAACCGGAGTGATTTTTCTTTAAAAAGACGGAGTGCTTTTTCATCAAAAGTTCAAAGCTCTTTTTCTTAAACGGACGGAGTGCTCTTTTTCGTAAAAGGACGGAGTTCTTTTTCGTAAAAGGACGGAGTGCTTTTTCTTCAAAAGTTAGAAGTCTTTTTTGCAATTATCAGAGTTCATATAATTTGACAAATAATCATATACTTCAAGCAGAATAAAATCTAACACTATGAATATCAGAGTTTCTTTTAAACATGCGATTAAGAACAATAAATCACAAAAACAGAACAGACATCATACATACATAATTTCATAAGAATATCATATACTTACGTAGCAAACATACATAAACATGAATTTTAAAAACAGGGGTGAGTATCTTGCCTGGTTTTCTTCTACTTTGCCTTGATCTTTATTCTTACCTGGGTTTCTTCTACTTTACCTTGATCTTTACTCTTGCCTGGGTTTATTCTACTTTACCTTGATGTTTTGGCCATTCCTTTACTAGAAACTCTATTGCGTGCCTCTTTCTCATTATTCTAGTTCTTATTTATAGGCCTTGGGTCTGATGACCGTAATAAAAGATTGGCTGTCATTAATGATTGGCAGGGGAAATGTTTCTTATTTATGATTCTCCCTCATTAATGATTGGCAGGGGAATTGTATCTTATTTATTCCCCAAAAAGTTCCCTTATTATTTATGATTTTATATTCCCATGGAGTTTATTAATTCCTAGTTAACTGAACTTAACGGAATTTAGATTTTTTCTTTAATTCCT
>JAOVVI020013850.1:0-11705 GCA_028571085.2 Nepenthes alata | reverse complement strand
GAATAATTTTAGATTATATTATCAAATATTTTGTTTGAATTCTTCGTACCACGATGATAAATAAGAGTTTAAATAGTTAAAATTTTACTTTACGATAAATTTTCTAATGTTTAAATTAATAAACTTTTTAAAAATTTGTAAGGTGGGGATACTTAGAGGATAAGAGAGAAAGAAATGGATGGTTAGATTTCTTATTTTATGAAAAATAATTATGCTAGAAGGCCTAATTTTATCATTATTTTTTGAAATTTGCCCCTATTTTTAGAAAAAAAAGTATACTTTTTTGTAGTTATTGAAAATTACTAGGGAGCCTTGAATTTCAATCCGTTTGGACCGTTTTTATTAATTTGCGAAATACAAGTGTGCACAAGTATATGATATATATATAATATATTTAGATTTAGATATAAATAATAAATAATAATAATAATAATAGAAAAGATGAGATTTTGGTGACGAATAAAAGTCTCAATAACTATAATTATTGAGTAAAACCCATCGAGTTTCTATAGTTAAAAAATGAATATATTAAGAAAGTTGACATACAGATTGAGTGATACAGACGCACTAATTTAGTCGATCTATTTTTATATTGTGACTATTTCCTATAAATTTCTTAGATTTATCACTGACAATGGAATCAGACACCTTCTAGTCTTCCCTGTTAGCGTTTAAAATTTGGATATTGAATTCTAATACGCCCAAAATTTTGACATTGATTGCATTACACCCTTTGAAAGGTTTTCGATTTTGCGTATTTGTTTTTATTTTTATCTTTATTTTTAAGATTATGTGTGGTGCAATTTCTTTTACAAGTTCGTTTATTACTTTTATTTTTGAATTATTTTATAAAAATTTTAACAAACAACACAAAATTATTATCGCTAACTGACTCCTCATCGGAGTTATGGTCTTTCTCATCAATAATAGATTTAAAGATAGTGGATTTGGTCTTTTTTGATTGTGAAAGTATATGTTTATATGTTTATAGAGATCTAATTAGTTCTTTAATTTTTAATTGGTCAATATTTTTACTTTTATCGATCGTAATTACTTTGGGTCTAAATCGCTTAAGGAGTAATTTTAAGGCTATTCAAACGTTTAAATTTTTTTTCTAGGTTAAACATGAAGTTTGTTATGAAATTTATGTCAGATAATTAGAATAAATTTACTAAAAAAATATGAAATTATTTTTTGAAAATTAATTAAAAAAATCTATAAAACTTATAAATAATATCGAGAAATTATCTAGATTATATAATGTTTCAAAGTTATGCTAAACAGTTGTTATTTTCTATTATCTTTGTGTGAAATGGATGCTAAATTTGACTTTATTGACAAAGTATAAAATTAATTTAAAATATAAAAATTAGAAGAAAATAAAAAATAGACAAAATAATAGCCTAATATATATATATTTAGATAAAAAATTAACAAATACATTTTGAATTTTTCAAAATTTTTAAGAGAATTTTTATTTCCAAATCTTATTTTCTTCTAGTTATTTTCTTTATAATTAGGTATAGCATGATAGGTGCATAATAATGAAAAATTTCAAAATAAATCCTTATTTTATTTTTAATATAAAATAATTCATTGATAATAAAAATAAAAATAAATTTGATAATTTAATTGATATCCCCACCCTCCCATTTAGATTATCATTTAACAAAATCCATTTTTTAATTCAAGTTGGTGGAAATTAACCTAAACCACCACAAATATGAAGTTTTCTTCTCAAGAACTGTTTTAGGTTGCAGCTGGTCAAATGTTACCGTTAAACAACTTCAACTAGCTAGGTTTCTGGAAGACCATTGACCTTTCATTTACCGTTTTATTTAATGTAATAAAAATATTATTTGAGAATATAAATAATTAGCAATTTAGTATAATGGGATTGAGTTCGTGATTATAAATTCAATTTTTATTATTAAATGTTTAAATTTGATATAAGTTAATGATTGAGTTAATTAATTAATCAGTTTAGCTTTAGAAATTGGTATATATATTAAATAATTGTAATTAATATATATATATATATATGTATAATGAATATATATATAGTTAGAGAATATCTCAATTAAATTATATAAAAAATAATATAATTACATATGAAGGCTTGATGCTTGAGGGAATCTAGCTAGGAATGCAAATAGGATAAACTTGGGGCCTATGAAAGCTAAATCCAGAGTGGATTGACCCGGAAAAAGTGTTGAATTTCATAATATTCATTATCTTAGGGACCAAAAAGTTCAATCCAGATTGGACTTGTTCATCAAAGAGTTTAAATTTTGACAAAGTTGTCATAAAGGTTATTTGAAGAAGTATGCAATTGATACTTTTACTAAAGGAAAATCTACCTTGTCATAAAATAAAATAAATTGTGGAATGAATATTAAAATAACAAGATGGAATATAGAAAACTGATTATTCAAAAATTATTAGTTATTTTCATGAGATTAATTATATATTTTTTAAATCTTTTTAACATTAAAATTAGGATGATCGTGATATTTTAGAGTTAAAAAATATTTAAAATTTGTAACTATCCATACTTAATATACTCGCGTATTTGTTTTAATGGCTAGTTCATAAGCATCATTAGGTGGTGACCAACAGCTTAATTGAATATGTCAACGACTAGTAATTGTTGTCAAAAACTAGGAGGATAGGTTTGGGTGAATCATTCAATAACCGATATAATAATAAACATGCACTAAAGCTCGTTGTTCAATAAACAATAGTGGCGGCCAAACTCATCACCGCATGATAATTGGAGATGGAGTTTGATGGGTAAGCCCATAGTAGACATGCCGAATAAAAAAAACGGTATAAAATTCAAAAAAGCCAAGATATGGAGCTCCAACTAGACAGCCAACGCGCTTCTTTAAGACAGTCAATATTTTTGTTAACCAAAAGTACTGTAATAGCAGGCCGTAAAAAGATAAAAACCTAATATGGGCCCCGTCCAGTTTGGCAGACGTTTTCGTACACGACAAGCAACAACCCATTTTTCTAATTTCACGCATTCCTTGAAGTCAATCTCCACTAAAGATGGTATCAACAGATTCGACGTATTTTCTATGAGGAAGGCGTCATATTCTCTTTTCCTGCCTACAATGGACTCTAACAGTAACAAAAGCACATAAGGAAGGTAAATAATCTGAAGAATCGTTACCTGCTCAGAAAGAAAATGACCCCAACAGAATGCGTGAATCAAGCCTTCTTGCTTAATGAAGGTTGCCCAACACGATGCAGGTATTGTGCCTTCTTGGCCAAAGGATGTCGCATTGTCATTATCTATATAATCCCACAGAGTCTCCATTTTGAGGGGGGACAAATAAAAGGACAATAAAAAATTACGACGGAGAAATCCTTGAACATACTAATACTCATCCCTTAGCACGCAATTGCTTACTACAATAATCTCACTCAAAACCTTCAGATTCCAGAGATTTTACCCACTCCCCGAGATTCACTTTTTTAAGCTTCCACGCTTACAGGACATGATTTTTCTCTTGTTCCTCATGAACGTTGAGTCGAAAAATTATACTCTCGACAAGTCGCAAGAACACATTTTACATCTAAAGGTGAACACTCATTACCTCAATCTCTTTCTCTATCTCAACTTACATTTCTAGTTATATTATTATAATTCGAAGGCTTATTGCTGACTTGAGCGTCAGAGTATTTTCGATGGGACAACATCTCACCGACACCTAACCTCTTATTTATTGTAGTGGTGTGCATGATCCAAACTCAGTGAATAAAATCGGATTCAAACAATGGAGTTGACTCGAATTTGTTCAAAGTCAGATCTAGATACACATTAGGGTTGGAGATATTAATTATCGACAATTAATGGTGGAGACTTGAAACAATCACATACAATTTAGCAACCAACGGTGGGTAGCAATTGATAGTGATGGTTTGAGGGATTGCAACCCCGTGTTAGACAGTGAGTTTGGATATTATATGCTATAATAGTATTATTTTTAAGTAAAACTCTTAAAAATAATTAGTCATTTTGAAAAAAGTAAGTTATTTTTAAAATCTAAAAAATGTTTTTTACTATAAAGACAATAAGAGATTATGTGGTTAGGGATTGGAAGATAGAAAATGTAAATACAATTATGATTCTTTACAATGGGCAAGGAGAGGAACCTGTGCCACCGCTACAGCCACCACCGAACCACCACACCGCCATTGAAATTACTGTATCACCACCAGTTGATTTATCATTATTACAGCCACCCACTGTGGTTGCTGTCATAGGGGCTATGTCCTAAGATGCTATCGTTAGCTACCTCGAACAAAGTCGCTACCCATCAAACAATTAGATATGAAAGTTAGAAAGTTCAAAAACATGAATTGTAATTATAAATTTTTTTATTCAATCTGAAAGTTATCACTTATGAATTTAAATTATAAAAATAATATCTTTTAATTAATAAATGATAAGATTACATGCATATTTGATCCTTTATAAATTCTAAGGACTTAGTATAACAATGGAGATGGACAAGGCTTAGTCAAATAATTAGCAAAATAATTAACAATTAGCCACGTAAATTAATAAAAGCAAACTAGTTTTAGTAAACGTGAAGGCATAATTATGCTTGAAAAGGGGCTGACAAATAAAGCAAACTTGCTTATCCGATCCAGCTCACCTACAAATGATGTTATAGTTCACTTCCTATACCAAGATTTTAATACGATGCTGTATTTATTTATTTATTTTTATATAAATATAAATAAATAAATAAATAAATATTATATTATATATTTTAAAAAGATCCAATTAATATTTAAGTTGTGTTTCTAAAATATTTTTTATTAGGTTCAGTTGATGTGTCACCCTAAATAACAGTTGAGAAGTCACCCTCGCCCCGAGCCAGTGACAGTTAGTTATTATTATTATTATTATTTTAAACTTAGAACCTCCCATAATATAATTATATGGGAGCATTTAAATTAAATCTAAACATTTTCATTGAAAATTCATACTTATATAATGCCATATTGTTGATAGCCATACGTACATAAGTCTGACCTCCAAAAATAACTGCTTCAGCTTTGATTATTATATATTTAGAAAAAAAATTGTATAGTAAGGGTCAACATTTTACATTTTGAAAATATAAATATTAGCAGTTATTTTTTATTGTTATCTTTTACAATGTTTAGATATTAAAATGTTTATTTTTTTATGGGTATGACTAGGACTAGGCTGGCCTAATTCACGGATAGATAATAGACCCAAATGACGACGGGCTAATAGAAGACGCTTCTGAGCCTATTAGACAAATGACATAACGTATGAATTAAGAGATACAACCTGAACAATCAATCATTGAAGGGCCATAATGAGTCATCTAAAAGTCAAATATAGGTGACGGTTGAGTCAATCTAATAACCGACAGTCGGGTTATTCTACCATTGAATTGAGATGGCAGTTACACATACGGATAATATTTTTCGCCACTAAAATAAAGCGGTACATGCCTACACATTAATTCAAAGCGCTCACTAGCCAAGCAACCCTTCCTACTATAAATAAATCCTTTCCTCCGGAGAGAACAGAACAAAGTCAGATGGAGATAACTAAGTGAGAAAAAGTCAGACACTCCACTAGACGAGTGCATAATTATTAAAGCC
Source organism: Nepenthes alata (assembly GCA_028571085.2). Classification (NCBI taxonomy): domain Eukaryota; kingdom Viridiplantae; phylum Streptophyta; class Magnoliopsida; order Caryophyllales; family Nepenthaceae; genus Nepenthes; species Nepenthes alata. The sequence goes on along the minus strand of JAOVVI020013850.1, from coordinate 6,047 downwards.
ACTCCAAAATTGATTGCACAAAAAGGAGCACTACCTTCCATACAAACATTATTTTCCATCCACTTTAATTTTTCGTATATGCTACCTTACATATTTCTCACCTGATTAGGTTTTAGGACATTCAACCCGAAAGCACTGCACGTAAGAATGACCTCTATATAGTTCTATCACGCTTGCATTATTTTGGAGTTAAAAAATATAATAAATGAACAAAATACTTTGCAAACAACAACCCTCAACAATATAATAATCGCAATAATAATAAATATATCAAATTAATCAATATCAACATGTATAATAATAGTAATGGAAACAATGATACTCAATAACAGTGCTATCCGAGACTCTATAACTTAATTATAACATGATTCAACTACAATCTCAACTAATTAATAACAAGTGAATTATATCGAATCCAAATATCAATAAGAGTAATATGAATTTTACCGAATCCGTATATTGATAATAGTAACATGGATTATATTGAATTTAAATTTCATAAGAATATAGATTCTACTAAACCCATCTAAATATAGGTGTCAATAATATTGATATATCATAATAAATTTATTAGATTTTTTTTATCATTGTATATCAAAAACCAACATATTTATGCCTCGGTCAGTTTGATAATTATCATGAGATTTTTTGACATTAGCTAGTTTGATATGCGATCATGCATGATATCTTGAGACTCCTCCATACTGATGCGAGTTGAAGAAGAATCTCAAACAATATGCTTTATAAAGACTTATCCACACCAACACAGGGTGTGCAAAAATCTCAAACAATGAGTTCCTCGGAGACTTCTCCACACTGACACAGGGCATGCGAGAATCCCCAGCACTTAACATATCAGACCCTATGCCCATCATTATGATATCCTTTGATATCACATTCTATGATAGACACATAATTATACGCATCGCTCCATTAAACAATAAAACTTATAATCACTAGGATATGAAAGATATATTAGATAATTATAAACTATATTAAAGTTCTACAGACTCTATATTTTTTGATATTATTATATTTTTTGTAATTTTATTTACTTAGTCATGTATAATAAGAAGACATATTCATACAATTTAAGACAATACAAAAGATCTTATCGATAGAAGGGATTAGAGGAATCATCTGGATGTCCTTGTACTACACACATGATTACCTATTATTAGACGCACTAAAATCTTCTTAACTTATCTCAACTTTGGAAGTAATTATCCTAGGTTTTATGGCTACGATATGGACCAAAATCTTAGAACTATCTCATGACGTTCAAACGTGAGATTGCATATCGATCAAACATCAGACTTTGATCCTTAAGGAAATGATAGTAAGTCCATTTGGATTGCTATATCTACTACTAAGGCTATTAAACAAATATATTACAAGCTAAATATATTCAACATACTCATAATCTCTATGATTTCTAGGACTTCCCAAAACAACATTCGGTGCTCAAACAGTGGCCCCACTCTGAGTCTAATCTATAAGAAATGAAGTTTAATCTATGTACAATTCATACACTACACTACTAGGTCTATTTACAATATACTAATCACTGTATACTAACAAAATAACGTAACCAAGCTCATAGATACACGAATCTACTCCAAAGCCTGCCTTGATGTTCGAACATGGCTCAAATGTTGATAAAACACCATGCTTAATTAATTCATAAATAAACATAAATTCATATAATCATGAGAGTATATTCTAATCATATAATTATACTAATAGTTAAAAAGTTTAAAACATTTTATAATTTTTTGAATATATAGATCTATTATCATAGAGAGCAATTACAAAACAAATCTGATCATTCTCAACAATGGTGTTAAAATGCGATTCAAATGTTAAAAAATTATTAGTTTCGTTTGAATGTAAATTTAAAAATCAAATGAACGCCATACTAAAACTTGCTTTAAATTTAGGAAACTTTACCAAATATACGTATATTTTATTTTCTTAATTTATTATATGATTTCTCATGAAAAATTGAAATTAACAATATGAAAGAAGGATACATGACTAAATCAAGGGACATACTTGAATATTTTCAAAGGAGATGGATATTATTTGCCTCAATTGATAATTTCCTTTCTTCTTACTCATGGATCTCCTTCTTCAACGATTTTTTGACACACAACTCTCTCCTTTCTCTTTTATATGTGACAGCACTAGATGGGGAGAGAAAATGAAGAGAAAGCTAGGGTTTAGTTGGCTTGCTTTTTCCTCTTTTTTTAATTTAAAATTAGGAATCACAAAGCTGACTTCCCTCCTCTCAAGGCTGCCATTTCTCCCTATTAAAAGTAGCTAACCACTTAACAATTAACAGCTACTGATTTCACCGGGGGGGGGTCACAATTTACTTCGGGAAACCCTACAAGTTTACTTAGGGAAACTAGGGTTTGTTGCTAGGGTTGCAAGGGTTAGGTTTGTTTCCTTTCTTTCGTTGATTTTAAATTTTGAATGTCAAAAAGCTAATTTGATTCCCCCAAGTCAGCGTATTACCCTTAATTTTTTGGCTAATAATTAACTTAACATATTTAAGGTGCCAGATTTAAACAAGTCTGATGACTAGGGTTTTCAACAAGAGAGACACACCTTGGCTTCTAAAAACTAGGGTTAGGGTTTTCTAAGGGTGCATAAGGGTTTCAAAATTCTAACATTTACCCTCCAATATATTCTGACTAAATTACAATTATACATAAGGCAAATTGAATATTCAGCAGTCATAAATATTTTAATAAATAAATTACTTAATTTTAATTGAGGTCGATCTCCTTAAAATTTCTGAGTCTAAACCCATCAAAATATTAAATCTGGCCTAAATAAAATTATTGGTTCTAAAAAATATCATCTATACAATAATTATTTTAATTAATCATTAATCTATGATCACACATAAAATCAAAATTGTACAATAGCTATGTAATTTAAAGGATCTATCTATTTGTCATATATTAATATATAGAATATGACCGTTTGGGTTTTGAATTAATATTCTTTTTTATATATATCATAATGTGAAAAATTGAAGAAATTAATGTTTAATATTATATTTTATATATATATATATATCAAAACACAACAAAAGTTTAAAATACTCTTTTTTATTACCAATTATTGAATTATACATAGTAGTTTGTTTTAAATACTCTATGTTTTAGACGTAATGATAGCACAATTGACGTTTTATCCCTGTAGATTTATGCTTAAGATAGGAGTGGATTTGAGTCTTATCTCCTTATTTGCTGGGTATTAGCATTATTAGTTAAAACATAAAATCTTTGTGATTGATTGATTAATTATTGATGTTCAATTCCTTAAAAATATAAATAAATGAAATTTAAAATGTAATTGTCGAAATTGAAATTCATTTTACATGTATATTTTAAATTGTTTAAAGTAATAGTTCAAAAAGTAAAATCAAATATAAAATTTTAAATTAAAATAATTAATTTCAAACGATCCCTTTAAATAAATGGCTCCCAATCTATTTTCTTATTAAGAATAATGATTTCAAAATTATGTGTAATTGAGACTTGCATTCTGTAGCGCGACGCATTTACATTCCTGGTCTTAGCAAAAATTTAAATAATTTGAAAAATAACTAAAAAATTATTTTCCCAATATCTAAAAGCTTATAACCAAAAACTAATAATAAGATACTCCATTATAACTGAAAAAATTATAATTTTAAACCTTCTTATAATGTCCCATAATATAAGAATAGACCTGATGGCAATTGGTCTCGGTCAAATATATTTTTTTAGGTAAAAACTTGTGACAATTAAATCAAAATTAACCATGGAACACCCGATTTTTATTTAGTTGAGTTTGATATTAATAATTTATTTTAAATATATTAAAAATAATTATGTAATATAAATTTATAAAAATTAAAGAAGAAAGTAAGCTTAATGTTTGAGATATGCTCAACACGTACGCGCACGAAATTATGGAAGATTGGGCGTGCCTAAAAAGCACCTCTAGGGCACTCGAGAATGATATTAAAAAATTACTCACACCCGAGCTACGTTTGAGGTAGAGCTTGTGCGCGATTGAATTTTGCACTACGCTTGATACGCATTTGACCGACGTTTGTGCACCGATTCATGTATATTAATGTACCTATCACTATTTTTTGTGGCTTTTTATGAAAAAAGTGGAGAAAGGAAAGTAAAAGAGAAGGGATGAAAGAGAGAATAAAAGAAAAATACATATTTTAAAATATTTTTTAGTCAGATTTGTCATATTAGAAATAAAAGATAAGCATCTCTAAACCTTATCTTTAGCCTATTATCATTTACTTATAGTTTTTCTTATATTTGATGATTTTATTGTATATGTCTATCATTTTTATATATCTCATTTTGATTATTTGTGTATGTATATAATTTTACATAATAGTTTGAGATTTTTGCTTAGTTTTATCAAATATTTAAAATATTTAAAGATTTAAACAAAATGGGTAATTATTTTAGAATATTGGACTTATATTCAAAATATTTGTAAAAAAAATTATGCAAACTTATATATGAGTCTTACATATGGTATTTTATATACGTGTTTTGGGTCATGCTCTATTTTAAATTCAATTCAATATTTGTACTTTTTTATGGTAAAAATTTTTATGTTTGTTCTTCGTAAGAGTAAATGTTTTATACTTTTTTACCGGAGATGAAAAATATTTGCCATTTATTATAGAGACCCTCTCTAGTTTGATATTTTAATAAGAATTATCGTAAATAGTTGGATGAAACTTTTATATTTAGATATTGTAATATATTTAGATAGATTTAAAAATTATATCTATTATCTACGAGTGGTAAAAAAATATCATTTGTCCTATTTATATAAAAGAATATATGGACAGTCGCATATGGGTCTAAATATTAGTAATTCGGCATAATATTATTAAGAGTTTATATAATCATTTTTCAAAGTCAGTCTTTTCATATTTGATTTTTTTTGAGTTAGTTTTTTATTTTTGTTATGTTTTTACCTGCATTTAAATTAGATACTCGAGACTTTAATTTAAAATTTATAAGCTTTGACGACTGTTTGAATTTGGATATTAAATTTTGATTTGTTTCTTACATTTGGATGGTTTGGCATTTGCTTGTGGGTTATAAATTTTACATATGAGATCACATTCGGACATCAATTAATTTGTCATAAAGGATGTCTAGACTTTGATTCTTATAAATTTTATACATGCTTTATTGATTGATTCTTTATTTTGATTATGGACACTGTTTGTTATAGATATATACTGATACTTGTTAAATATTTTATTTATATTTTTATTATTGTTAACCCTTTCATATTAAAAGCTTATATATACTTTATAGAGAGCTCAGACGATAATGCTGGTAAAGATTTGGGTTATATTTTATGATTATTAATTTTATAATTGGGTTGTATTTGTAATGAATATATTTTGATAATGAGAAAATGATGAATAGATTGATCTTAGAATATATTAATATTATAAAATTAGGATTCGGATTATTTTGATATTTATATATTGTAGTATTTTGGGTTGTGGATTGACGGTGCAGTTGTGTTATTAGATTGTCATTTTTCCTTATGAAAATTTTGTGTAGATTATGATCGGTTTTATTATTCAAACGGATAATTTAAGGTGATCGTGTGATAGTTTATATTATTTTTTATTGTTATTGCTACTATTAATATTGTGTGGATATTTTGTCATGATCAACCCTAATTTGAGTATTGTATTTTAATTGTCTTTTGAGTTTGATATTTATTTTGTAGATCCTAATTATTGTTAATTAATAATATTATTCACTTTTAGTCTGAGTTCATGACAAGTCTAAGATTAGTCCCATTATTTTAGTTATAATTTATTTCCGTATATGTTCATAACTAAAATTTGACATATTTATGGATATCTTTTATTTTAAGTACTTTTAAAAAAATAAACATAGAATATTTAAAATATAAAATATTTTAAAAATTATAATATTTAAAGTAAAATATTACTAAATATTTTAAATGAAAAAGTCTTG
>JAOVVI020013847.1:0-11706 GCA_028571085.2 Nepenthes alata | reverse complement strand
GCGGACCGTCCCCCAGAAGCCACCAAGACAACCGGTGGACGAAAGAGGGACGACGATAGCCACCACTGACCCGAGCGCCGCAAGCAGCAGTAGCCTCCTTCGGGCTCGAGGAAAGACTTTGGGCGGTCATCCCTGACCCCTCTGAATTACAGCCGGGCCAATATCCTGATGCAGATCCAGGATGAGAAGTTCTTCAAGTGGCCGAAGACGGCTAAAGATCCCAACGGCAGCGACCATTCTAAATACTGTCAGTTCCACCGTTGCCTGGGACAATCCATCGAAAACTGCCGCACATTGCAATAGGAGATCGAGGAACTGATTCACCGTGGACATCTCAAACAGTTCATGAAGAGCAAGGGGCAAGGACCCGCATCTCGGATAAAGAGGCCAGTTAGCCTTCGAGAGGACGCACGACCGCTGGCGTCGTCAACATGATCTCTACTGCGGACGCCAGCGGCGCCGGGCGCCAGGAGATCAGGCCAACCTCGAGCAACAAGCGCGCCAGGACGGGGGAGAGAAGTGATGTCATTAGCTTTAGCAGCGACGATATGGCTCATTGGTTTCTTTAAGCTTGGATTGAGACAGAGCGAGCTGAATGCCGCCAGCGGACCCTTGTACGGCTTGGACAACGGATCTATCCCTGTGCAGGGGGTAGTCCGACTGGGAGTCACGGTGGGGACCTACCCTTGTTCTCTGACGCGAGAGTTGGCGTTCCTTGTCGTAGACCTATCGTTCGTCTATAACGTCATACTAGGCCGACCCTTCCTGACAACCTTTAGAGCCATGACGTCGATCCCGCATCTGAAGGTGAAGTTTCCTATCCCATGGGGTGTGGGAGAGGTCCTGGGAGATCAACGTATGGGGCGGACGTGCTACCTGTCCCAGATCAGTCCGACGGTACCAAGTCACCTAGACGAAGACCTTAACCTCCGCGATGAGATGTCCCAAAGAAAACTGATGGGCTACAGAGCGGACCCAAGATCCATGCTCAGCCTGACTGATAGCCAGCCCAAGCATGGTGGCTAGTGTTAGGTCCCGTGTCAAGGCCCACAAATGACGAAGGCCCAGCCCACTGCGCAGGAAGTGGAAGCCCACGTGACACCCAGTTGGCGGTAGAGGCCAAAAGCTCTGCGGCGCATTAATAAACTACCAGAAGCGCGGAATCCGCCAGCCAGTAGGAGCATGGTCAATCCTGTGCCAGGGGCTCAAATGGCTGCTGGCAGCCAGCCACCCAATCTACTTTCAAGGGAAAGCTAAACATGCATGGCAGCTCCGATAAGCCTGCCAACCACCAAAAGGCGACAGCAGAGATGATCGGCGCACAATGGCAATAACCAACGGCCATAAAACCCTAGCAACAGGTATTCTCGAGCCCAATGTCCACTCAGAGGGAGACTATAAAAGCTCCCTCACCCCCTCTAGAAAAGGGATTGGTTCCAAATGGAAAAACAAAAAGGACCAGAGCCCTCGATCGCTTGGACAAGAAGTCTATCGAGCTACCTCCTAACTCCCAGATAACGGATTCAAGAGGACCTTGGACCACCGAATCCAACGCAGATCCTCTTCACTAACATCCGAATCCCTTCGCCTCCTCAGATAGGGAAAGTTAGCTATTCATAGTGGTGCACTGAGGAAGCCAGGCATTTCATACCTGCTAATTGTATTTCCACTCCAAACATAAGCATATTCACGCATCATCAGCATATATCCTCACACCGCCCAGAGTGAGTGTGACCTCACCGTTTATAGCGGGAGCTTGCTGACTTGAGCGTCGGAGTGGCCGTAGTGGGAGAAATCCCGCCAGGTCTCTAACCTCTTGTTTGTTATTTGTGTTGTGCAAGTTTCAGGTTTAGAGATACGGAGACTGGACCATTGCCTTGACGCCACTGCATGTTGAGGAATCCGAAAACTTCCTAATCCATACAACAATCTCGCAGACCTAGAGACGCAACATTGGCGCCGTCTGTGGGAAGCTCACAAAAGGTCTAGCGTCACTTCTCTATTTTCCTTCGAAAGCAAGAAGTCAATGGTGAACACGAGGGCACAGGCCAGCGTCCCAGTGGTGAACATGGCCACCTAGAACGAAGAGCCTCCTATCGTGGGTCAGGGCGACGCTTGTCCAAAACCTGACGTCTGTCGTCTGGCTGCAGACATCGGCGACATCAAACTGGTCCTCTAGGCCCTGTGTGAACGAACGGAAACTCTTTAGCCAGGGGCTGTTCCTCGAGGGCCCTCGATCACTTGGACTATAAGTCTCTCAAGCTACCTCCTAACTCCCAGAAAACGGATTCGAGAAGACCTTGGACCACCGAGTCCAACGCAGATCCTCTTCACCAACATCCGAATCCTTTCGCCTCCTCAGACAGGGGAAGTTAGCCATTTATAGCGGTGAACTGAGGAAGCCAGGCCTTCCATACCTGCTCATTACATTTCTACTCCAAACATAAGCATATTCACGCATCATCAGTATACATCCTCATACCGCCCAGAGTGAGTGTGACCTCACTGTTTATTGCGGGAGTTTGCTCACTTGAGCGTCAGAGTGGCCGTGGTGGGAGAAATTCCGCCGGGTCCCTGACCTCTTATTTGTTGTTTGTGTTGTGCAGGTTCCAGGTTTAGAGATACGGAGACCAGACGCTTGCCTTGATGCCACCGCGTGTTGAGGAATCCGAAGGCTCCATAATCCGTAAAACAACCTCGCGGACCTAGAGACGCAATATTGGCGCCGTCTGTGGGAACGTGACAAAAAGTCTAGCATCACTTCCCTACTTTCCTTCAAAAGCAAGAAGACAATGGTGAACACTAGGGCACAGGCCAGTGCTCCAGTGTTGGACGTGGCCACCCAGAACGAAGATCCTCCTGTCAAGAGCCAGGGAGATGCCCATCCAGAGCCCGATGTCCACCGTCTGGCCGCAGACGTCGCTGACATTAGGCTGATCCTCCACGCCCTGTGTGAACGAACGGGAACTCTCTGGCCAGGGCCTGTCCCTCCAGCATCTCAGGCCTCCTCCTCTAAGAAAGCGAGGCGCCGTGCGGCAGCCCTTCAAAGGCGATCCAACCAGCTCGACGACGCTGCTGCCCAGGCGGCCCCAAGCAGAGCTGACCCTCATGATGCAGAAAGCCACCCCAACCGCGGTGAGCGGGGGGACAGCCCAGAGCGGCGTAACCCCCGCAACTGGCGCGGCTTTGGGAGGCAGACCGCAGCGGGCTCCAACAACGAGCACCCAACCCAAGCGGAAAGCCGGCATCCCCGACACGCTCAACCACCCCTCCAGGACCACATGGAGCTCTGCGTTGTCATCAATGCGCGGAGAGGCACCTCCGACCCACCGATGGTGGAGAAAGTAAAGGTGTTGTCGGACATCCTTCACAAAGACAGATCCACACCGTCCTCTGTCGATCTTCGGAGGTCGCCCTTCGCCATTGATCTACTGACCCAGTCGGTCCGGTATTCGTGGCTGCAAATTCTTATCCTATACACCATAGCAAATCAAACGAGAGGTAAGAAGTATGTGAGACTCGGTTCCTGGTATATTTTCTAAGGCTCGAGTCAGAGACCTTTCTTAAGGAAATAGAAAAATGTAGAAGGACAACTTGAATTGAAAGAGGATAGTGATGAGTATGAGTTAAGAGGACGTGGTTTCACTGGTTTCCCTGTCCTAGAGTGCACTATTTGTTTGAGTGTCCTTTTTGGATTTTTTCTCTCTTCTTGATTTGGGAGGAGTTGAATTTATAGTTGGGGTTTAACTGGCTGATCAGCCTTTAAAACAGTCACCTGTGTGCGAAGACATTTTATGACAGTGGGTGAAAGGCGTTACTTTTGGAGTGTAACCGCCATTTTAATTAATTGGAAAACTAATTGGTTGATATCGGGTCATTTATTGGTGTATTATTATTCATTGGTTGATCGTAACTATTCGTTAGGATTAAATACTCCATTTAATGCCTTACAGAGCTGTTATTTGGAAGATCCGATTAATTTAATGCTCCCATAGCTGAGCCGTTGATGCTTGGGCTTTGTTTTATCTTTAGGCTGGGCCAACTTGTTGTGGGCCGTACCCAACAATCTCTATACTGAGATCTTGAGCAGCCTTCATCAATTCTTCTAGGGCATCATAGTAGGCAATTGTCAGATAATGAAGATTGTTATTCTGGTTGTGCTGTCATTGAATGCATTTTCCATTTTGACTATTGTGGCCTTTGTGCATCTTGGTGGATACTAACTTGAAGTGAACAAATAAGCAAACTTCAATAGTAGAAGAAATTGTTGATGCAAAGGAAAGAACTATTGGCTAAGATTATACAGTCAACGTGTGCCTATTCTCATTCTGTCATAAATGGACACAGTGCAGTTATAGAGAGATCTTCGGTTCAAAAATCTCTATATTTGGAACATCTTAGTCACTCAGTTGCATATACTTTGGCAAACAAAATATTATATTTGGAGAACCTTCTTTCTAGGTTTCCATTGAGGTGAATGATATAGTGAGAACTAAATATTAAAGGCTGATGCTTATAAATATCTCTTGAGAAGCATGAGAGCAAACACAAAAGAAAGGTGCATTAGAGCCAAAAGTTGGAAGTTGAGTTAATTCGACAAAGCATATTGGAGAAAGAAAATCTGTTATTACGTTCCAAATTCTGATGCGGTTATTAACAGTTAATAACAATATTAATAATTATCCAATTATCCATTTAATTGACTTTGGATATGAATTTCACGTCAATACCTCGACCGATTAAAGTAAAGTAATATTAACCGAATACGGGACCTGAAATATGCCACGCCATTATGTGGCTTCAGCACCGACTCAAACTGTGACGTCTCACCATACGTAAAAAGTTTTGTCTCTATCAAAACAATATACAATAAATGAACTTCAAAATTTTCACTGTTATCACAAAATCGGACGACCGACATCTCACGATTTATAAATTACAATTAACATAAACCACATCCATATGATACTAATTAAACCAATATTCATCTCATTTGTTTACAAACTGTCATCTGAATAACATAAACCCCTTAAGTTGCTGTTCAAAATCTAAAATTACAACATAAAACATTTTGGAGCTGTCCGGAAACCAAATATAACATTAAACATTTCATAATTTCAGATTCTAAACTCTTTGCATGGCCCTTCAATCCTGATCGTTCTGCAAGTATCCGAATCTCTTATCTGAAAGTGTTAGTAAAACAAAAACAAGGAGTGAGCCAAAAACTCAAAAAAGTATATAATTTTGCAATTAAAACATATATAATTTGTATTTAAAATATATTGCAAGGACTCTAAATCAATTAGATGTAATGACATTGATTTCCATGACAATTATATATGGGTTTTAGATTTTTATCTTTTCAGTATTTAGCCAAATGCCGTGTAAATTTTTGCTTAAATATGAATTTCTTAGGGACCAAAGGCTAGTAGGACCTCACCAACTAAAGGAGTGGATAAACGAAGCCCAAGTTATGTTTGTCTCCACACAACTAAAGGCCATATGCTATTATTTAAGATCCGTAGGTGGGCCGTTATATATATAACTTTGTAGATGGGGCTGAAAGCTGCTTTCACCCATGGATAATAGGTTTAAACCCCAATTACTATTATAATATATTAAGCCGTGCCATAATATACTACCCGCTGAACTATAATAATGGTTTGATGCATATATTTATGAAAACTCTACATGTTTCTTCATATTTCATAATTTTCTCATTCTGGAGAGAATGTTCATAATTCCTTAACATAATTGTAGAGTTTTCCACATAATTCTTTTTGACTAATTTTCATGCAATACATAAAAATTTTGTAGGAATTTACATATGCAATTTTAGAAAATATATAAGCTGTATTATGAGATTTTACAAAAATGGTTGCAGAAAAATTAGAAGCATGATGATACTTCAGCAATTCTAGTTTAAATAACACATATAGGGCCTATTTTACTGCAATTTAGAACATGCAAGCATTTATGTGAAATTCCAGCACATGCAGGGAACTCTAATTGAGTTTTTAGAACATATAGGAGCCTATAAATGAAAATCAAACATAGAAGAACATGTTATTATGAATTTAGGACATGAATATGAGGTTATTATAGAAATTTACTGAATTATGTAATGAACATTTGCTTGGACATAAATTTCATGCATTATTTCAGGAAAATAGGAAAACTTTCACGTGTATGTTAAAGATAAATATCTTAGCTATGAAATCATGTCATGTATGAGTATTTGAAATAAGAAATATTCAGAGAAATGAGAAAGAATATCAACAATAGAAAGAAGGGCTTGTAATGTACTTGCTTTAGCTCCAAAGTATTCAAAATCTTGCTTGAATTTACTTGATTTGAGCTTTCTTAGCTTCCCCTTTCTCTTTCCCTCTCTTCTCCTCTTTCCTCTCTCAAAACTGCAGAAAAAATGACTGGAATTCAGCCGGATCACCTATTTATATAGAAATGGCACTTGAGCACTAGTCAGGCATCATGGCTCGACACTGTGGCGCAAGAGCACGGCCTCAGGCGCAAACATTTTGGATAGCGCATTTCAAGCATCTTTCGGGCGTGCTTTGAGCACGAACCTACTGAAAAGTGTATTCAGGGGTAGGTCAGGCATTCATCAGGCTTGACCTCACTGCCGATTCCATGCATGGGTGTACGTCAGGCACCGGTCGGGCATCTATTTACTCAATGTGATTGAGTCCAATCTTGATTTTTGACCCAAATTTGTTTATCCTTTGACCCCAATTTTAATTATATCAATTTAATTTATTAAGATTACTATTAAACTTGGACTCGAACATTAAATTTTTGTTTGATGGTATTGTGGGTACCATTTTTGTTTCCTAATATGTAGTCATTGGCCTCTCAATCATGTGCGGAAGATGTAGAAATGTGTCTCGTTTTAAAAGATGCTATTATGAATGTTAGGAATATTTTGTGTTGTTATATTCCATGACGAGATAAAATAGGTATTTTAAAGCATTCTCAAGCATCATGAAGATTAGCCTTGATACATGTCTGTTGCTCGCAAATGCATTATCTCCAAGTATTTATGCCTGACCTGTAGCTAATCAGCACACTTGTATACTTGGTCCAGAATTCTTGTGCTTGAGGTGCACCCGAAATGTGCATGAGCGTTGTTTGTCTAGAATGCTTGTACTTAAGGTGCACCAGTGATGTGCATAAGTGCCGTTTGTCCAGAATGTTCTTGCACGATGTGCGTATGAGACGGGCGGAGGTTCCGGTTATCCAAATTGGCCGTGCCTAATGTACGCCTGAGAGGTGTACGTGCGCTGGGGCGTGAACCTCTTGCTAAAGTGTCTGCGCTTGAAGCGGGCCTATATGGTTCATGTGCATTGAGGCGTTGCTTTCTAAATGACTGTTTATTTTTAACCTAATTTTTAATATTCTCTATAAATACTTCCCTTTAGACTCTTATGAGACACGAAAATTTGTGAAAAAGGTAGCCTGCTCTAAAAGCTCTCATTGGTAAATGTGAATAGCCTTCATTTGATAAAAGCAAACATTTACTCTTAATATTAATTGCCACTGTTTACTTTTCCTACATTTCTCCACTGTTCTCCATTGTTTTACACACTTATTCTAACTTGTAAGCTTTCGTTGAGACGTTAGCGGCGTGGACATTAGAATTTAGTAGTGTGCGGAGATTCTATGATAAGTAAAGCAAGAACGCCGTGAAGACTGAAAGGTGTCTAATTTCACTTTTGCGAGGAAACCTAAAGAGTTCTTTGATAGGAGTTACAAGGTAGAAGTAAATCAACTAACCTTTAATGTATTTGTACTATTCAGATTGTAAATTGACTTTTTTAGTGCATTACTTTCACTGATTGTAAAAGCCGAAAATGTTTTATTTTCTTTGTAAATTGACTTTCTTAGTGCATTGCTTTCACTGACTGTAGAAGTCAGAAAGATTTTACTTGATAATTGTTGGTTATTAAGGTTTTATTTTATCACCAAAATTCTATGTGTTGATTTTCTTATTGTTTATTTCTATATTGGTGCTTTTATTTACTATATATATTATTACGATTTATATTTGAATCTGAATATATTTTACGTATATTTTATATTCTAGTATATTGTGCTTCTGTGATTTTTAAACAATTTAAACCATTCAAGATTAGGGACCCCTTGATTTTTTTTTTAATTGGTAATAGAGTCTCACGTCAATCTTTGATCCTATCTAGATGCATAGTAGTCAATCTCTGTCCATTCCTCTCTATTTTGATGGAAGTAATTACGTATATCGGCAGGTTCGCATAAGAGCGTTCCTTTAATCTACGGATGAATGGGTATAGGGTAGAACACAGTTCGGGTAGACACCGCCCAAGAGTACGTTAAATTACGAATCTAAAGTCTTATTTTTATGGACTAAAGAGGAATTAGATGCGTGTAGCTGGAACAGTAAGGGATTACACGCTATTTTTATGGCCGTTTCCCTTGAGAAATTCAAACGTATCTCGATTTGTTAAACCTCGAAGATGACTGGGAGATCCTTGCAATCAACACAAAGGAACTAAATTAGCTTATAAGTCGAAATTGCAAATGCTTATCATTAGATTTGAAGAAATTAGAATGAAAGGCAATGAAACATTCAATGAATTCTAAGTCAAACTAAATGACATTGTAAATTTCATATTTAATTTTGATGAAATAATTCCTAAAAATAGGATCATTCATAAAATCTTGAGATCGTTTCCTGAGCAATTTAGACCTAAGGTCATAACAGTTGAAGAAAGTAAGGATCTAGACAAATTAAAAATTGAAGAGCTTATCGGATCTTTACAAATTAATAAAAATTATTACCACAATTAAAGAAAAATAAATCCATCGCTCAATTTGCCAAGGAAGAAATAGAAAATGAATCCTATTAAGAATTCCCCAGCGATGAAGATTTTGCCCTTTTTGTAAAAAAATTCAAAAAGCTTTTGAAGAAGAACAAAAATCATTCTAATGAACAAAAAGGGAATTCAACACCCTCCAAAAGTGACAAGAAGGATAAATGAGAAATCAAAGAAATAAAAACCAGGAAACCTCAAGGAGTGCAATGTTATGAATATCATGGCTTTGGGCATATTCGAATAGAATGTCCAAATTTTAAACGTCAACGAAGACAAACTATGAGTGCTACTCTAAGCGAACTTGAAGAGGAGGAAAATGAAAGATGTGTAGAAGGCGAGATTAATTACATAGCCTTCATGACCCCTGTGAGTAGACATAACGAGGATATGGAAGAAAAATTGGATCAAGCAAATGACTCTAAAAACGAGTTAGAAAATTAGTTTTATGACCTTTAGGAGGCTTCTAACAATTTATTTAGAGAGTACCTAAAGGTCAAGAAAACAAACAAGTTGTCCAATTAGAAATTAATTGAAGTTGAAAAGGAGAAAGTAGTTGTTAGAACCAAATCATGCCTAACAATTCAAGAACTTGATAAGTTAAATAAGTCTTTAAATGAAAAAAATCTGCCTTGTCCCTGGGACATAAATGCAGGTCAATAATATTCCATAATAATATAAAATCCAATATATGTATCAATAATGACAAAACTCAACTCTGGTGTCACAAAACCATACATACACAGGACCCAATGTATTATAACCTACACAAGACCTTATTAGATATAAATTCGGACATCATAGAATGAGATTTGTTGACTAAACATCATAAGGAAGGTATCCAAACATAATGGAAACTTATCATATAATATAACAACTTCAATATGTCCCATACATGAATCAAGTCGCTCATCCAGCCATAAACAACAATCATAATACACCCCTGAGATTTGAAATTTAACCAACATAAACATCTTTACTCATCGATAGAGATATGTCGCATTAGATCACGTCTGAACTCCTACAAGCATATCCAAGCCATTGGTCTAAAGGGATAAAATATGAAAACGTGAGTTAAGTGCTTAGCAAGTATCATATATATCTAATAGTGCATATAAATTAGAGAAAATGGATAACACATCATAACTGGTAAAGACAAAACATAAGGTCTGTGAAATCCCTGAAAATCGAGGAGATTTCTCGTTCTAAATTATTGTCTATATTAGATAGTCCATCTAGGATATAATCATAATAAATAACGATCTAGTCAAATCTCATAGACGATCTTGTATCGTCTCATATCATATCGTGATCCGAGGTCACATCACATAGGTCACGATAGTCACCACAACTACGTGGGACACAAACCATCATCCGGATCCAAACTCATAATATCATATGCTGAAATCAAAGGAACACCGGAACGAAATCATATAATCAAAATATGTTTCGGGTTTTACATATATCCATACGTACGAGACATTCCTATTGTCCAATTCGCAGGCTAATCCACACATCTCAAATCATAGTCTACGCAAATATATGTAGAAATACAAAGCATGTATGAAATGGGAGAACTAAAGATTATTAGAACAACTTGAGGAAGGGTTACCCTCGTTCGGTAACCATGGCTATATCGGCTGCATTCTAGGTTGGCAGCCCAAGGTCCGGCTGCGATTTAGGCCAATAGCTCAAGGCCCTCAATGTATTTTCTCCCATAAATTAGGAACTTGTTCACTATATTTTACTACTCGTGGTTTTGGGTGCAACATTAAGTTTAGTTATATATTAGGATGTTCGAATATATTAATTTTTGTCAATTCCTTACGATGGTTCTCGTTTAAATACACAGTGGGGTAGGTCAACTACAATACACCTCAACCTTCCTACCGACGGAAGGGGGCTATATATCACATGCGTCCCTGTCGAGACTAAGCCTATCTATCGGGAGTGGTACCATACAAATCTCATGCCTCAGATTTCAAAACGGCCCTCCACTAGGGTCTTGGATTGCTATGGTTTCGTAGTGACCTCGCCTCGGCAGTATGTGTGTGGATTGATGCAAGGCCTGGTTCATGACTTCACAACATACGGATACCCAAATATACATAAATATCGTCGGGGTTTTTCCATAAATAACAAAACCCTCCAAAATTACAAATACTAATATAAAACTATCAAACAACTGGTAAGATATACATGCATGTGCACAATAAATAAATAGGGTGTATGAAAATAACATGTATATAAAGAAAATTTTCAAAATATATACTAATATTGTTGGACACAAAAATAGGCCAAGGATTTGGCTTATGGATACTTGCCTCGATTTTATACTTCGTAAATCAAAAGAAAAGATACTTCAAAGTACTCGAATCTTGCTTTCTCTCTTCTCTGCCGTGTGCCCTTTCTCTCTCTTCACGTGCGATTTTTGTCTCCTACTGTGTTGCACCGTCTCGCCTGTGAGCCGTTGCCGCCTCTGCCTCCTCTCTCAGTCGTCAACCCTTCCCGGTGCTCTCTCTCTCCTCATCGCCTGCCGCCATTGCTCTTCTTCCTCTCGCGGCCGTTGAGTCCTCCTTCACGGCGCTCCACCAACGCCCGCGCTATGCTGTTGCTGCCCGCGAGCCGCTGTCTCGCTTATTCCTCTTTCTCTCACCTCTACTGTGCACCTTTTCTCTCTCTTCTTGCACGGTTTCTCTCTCCTGACGCGTTGCGCCGCCACTGCCTCTTCCTCCTATCTCGGTCATAGACCCTTCCCGGCGCTTTCTCTCTCCTCACCGCCTACCGCCGCTACTCTTCTCCTCTCGCAGCCGCTGAGTCCTTTACGTCGCTCCACCACCGC
>JAOVVI020013846.1:0-11706 GCA_028571085.2 Nepenthes alata | reverse complement strand
CGGGAGACAGTGAAACCCAGGAATTTCCTAGAGGAAACTCCGAAGACGCACTTAGTTGGATTCAGCTTCATTTGGTGTGCGCGGAGTACCTCGAAAGATTCAGCCATATAGCGAATATAGTCATTGATGGCCTTGCTATTGACGAGCATATCGTCGATGTACACCTTCGTATTGCGGCCGGTCTGCTTTTCGAACATCTTGTTCACGAACCGTTGGTAAGTGGTGCCTGCATTCTTTAGATCAAAAGGCATGACCTTGTAACAATAAGTGCTTTGGTTCGTCATGAACGAGGTGTGCTCCTCGTCCTCTAGGCTCATCCGGATCTGGTTATAACCCGAGTACACGTCCATGAAACTCAACAGCTCGTGTCCAGATGTTGAGTCCACCAATAAGTCGATACGGGATAAGGGAAAGCTGCCTTTCAGGCAGGCTTTGTTAACGTTGATAAAGTCGACGCACATTCGTAATTTCCTGTTGCTTTTGTTTACCAGGACGACGTTGGAAAGCCAATTTTGGCACTGGACCTCTCTAATGAAGTCGGCGTCCAACATCTATTTTACTTCTTCCCGGATGACGATTACTTTTTTCACGGAGTGGTTTCTCTACTTCTGCCTGATGGGTTTGCGGCCAGGATCGAGGCCCAACTTGTGGACCATTACTCCAACCAGAATTCCAGGCATGTCAGCGGGAGTCCATGCGAAGATGTCAGCGCTCTGTTGTAAAAACGCGATCAGCTCGTCGCGCAGTGTCTCGATGGGTGAGCCACCGATCTGTACGCACCCTTCCAGATCTTCTGGGTTTAGTGGGATTAGATCAGTTGCCTCTTCGGATTGCGCTTGCTGTAGAGTTGCTTCGTCTCGATGGTCGAGTTCTCCTGCCGATCTGGCGCTACCACTCGGGACGATCTGGGACATATAACATGTCCGCCCAGTGACTTTGTCGCACAGCACTTCGACTACACCGCAAGTTGTTGGGAATTTTATTTTGATGTGCGGTATCGAAGTGACAGCTCGGAACGCTGTTAGGCTCGGGCGGCCTAGTATAGTGTTTTAGACGGAGGGTAGGTCAACTACCAAGAAGGTGAGTGTTCGACTTGTCGTTCTTGGGTATGTGCCCAAGGTCACTTCTAACTGAATGGTCCCCTGAACGGGCACTAGCTCGTTGTTAAGGCCGTATAGCAGGCTTTAACTGACTCTTTTTTAAACCAAGTTGAAAAAACGCATCAAGGTAAAGCAAATCACCCGAACTTTCATTATTAATGAATACTCGTTTCAGCTGGTAGTCAACGCTACCGTCTAAAACGAGGGCGGATACAATAAGGCGATCTGCGTGGGCAGAAATTACATGTTCTAGGTCATTGTCGCTAAAGCTAATGACGCTATTATCGGTACGCTGCTTCTTCTTCCCAACATGTCGTTCCCTATGGTCCGCCGGAGCCTTGGTCGGCCGAGTCGTGATCATATTGACCACTCTTGCTGAGACCCGATTCCGTGGAGGAGACGGCTCTGGGCTTTCATCGCCTACTGTGCCGGAGCTCTGCCTAGGGTTCTTGACAAACCTGGTGAGGTGGCCTTTACGAATCAGCTCCTCTATCTCCCACTCGAGAGTCTTGTAGTCCTCTGTGGAGTGCCCGGGAGATCGATGGAAATCACAGTACTTGGCTGGATTTCCTCCTTCCGCCTTTTTAAGTGGTGTCGGCCACTTAAAGAATTTTTTGCGACAGATCTGCATGACGACGTTCGAATGTGTGTCGATCAAGGGCGTTAGGTTGATCGGCCCATAGTCCTTGCGCTCCGGTGGTCCAATCCTGTGGTGCTACCGGCGGGAGTGATCGTCGCCACTGTAATTCCTCTTTCCTTCAGCAGGGAAAGAGTGAGGCTGTTCAGTCCGCTCGGGACGCTTAACCTTGTTGGCCTCCTTTGCCACCGTGTAGACCCTGGTGATAGATTCTACTTCCCGGAAGGTTTGCGAATTCTTATGCGCCATGTGCCTAAAGAAGTCTCCATACATTAGCACAGAGATGAAACTACTGTAAGCCTGCGGATCCGCTTGGCTTCCGCCACGAAGCGATTTAGAAATCTCCGCAAATTCTCTCCATGCTTCTGCTTGATATGAGAAAGATGCCAAAGCTACTTCTCTTCTCAGCAGCTGGAGGCATATTGTGCCAAGAAGAGGTCGGTCAGCTCCTGGAAGCTTCGGATTGAATCAGATGGGAGGTAATAGAACCAGATGCGAGCGTCCCCCTTCAAAGTGAGTGGGAAGTAGCGACACATGACTGCGTCCTCCAACCCCTGCAAACTCAGATGGGTGCGGAAGTGATCGAGGTGATCAACGGGATCAGCGCTCCCGCCGTATGAGTCAAGGGTTGGCATTTTAAACCTTTCAGAAATGGGACGGTTCAAGATCTCCGCTATGAAAGGAGACCTGTCGAGATCAATCGCTTGATCATCGTCTTTGAATACGCGGTTCCATATCTTTTCTAGCCTTGGATCTACTTGTGCGGTATTGGCTGATCTTTTGGAGTTGCGGTATGTTCTCAACTCCGTTCTTTCTTTGGCGTGGCCAGTAGTCGGCCGGCTACTGCCACCAGTGAATCTGATGGCCCAGGAGGCTCCCTCCTGAGCCTGGGGCCTAGATTCTGCCGGAGAATATCGGGGGTTCCTTCGTTCTGGGCTTTCGTCCAAAGTCATGTTGCCTGATTGTTCCTCATGCCTTAGTCGGTTTTGGGCCTGCGAGGATTCAGGCGTCTGAATGTTAGCCGACCTCCTGGATCTTCTGGCCGATTTCTTCTTCCTCAGGTCTTCTCTCCTGAAGGCCGGTGCAGGGGCTGCTGCGGGTGGAGCCCCATGTTGTGTGTGCTCCTGGCTGGATTGAAGTATCTGGAGTATCTTGTTAGTGTTCTTCATATGCTTTACCAGGTTTTAAAAGTAAGGTGGTGGCACCCCGTTAACCACCCCGTTGACCATGGCACCAGCAGTGTGGTCCTTGTCGGGCAAGGTCACATCTCTGGCAGGTTCTTTGGCTTGTGCCCTCGTGTTCACCATTTTGATTGATGATGTTGGTTAAGGAAAGTTATTTAGAAATGTGGTTGGCTTTTTGTAAACGCTTCCCACAGGCGGCGCCAATGATACGTCCTGAGTCCAAGTTTTGAACAGGTTCGAGTCAATCGTATCGTTGAGTCCGGCTCCATCCACCTAGTCTGGATCCTACATATCACTACAACAAACGAGAGGTTAGGTGTCGGCGGGATATTGTCCCACTGAAAACACTCCGATACTCAAGTTAGTAAATAGCCTCCTAAGAATCGAGAAGGTTAAGGGAAAAACAAAATAAGGAGAAATGGTGAGAGCATTTGTGGTGGGTGTTATGCTTCGAAGAGAAAGGCTTTCTAAGGCTCGAAAGGAGCGTTGTTCTCTGACACTGTGTTCTTGAGGAACATAGTGAGAGAGAGAGAGAGGAGTTCTGTAAGTATGGGAGCTTGTGAGAATATAGCGTAAATTCAAGAGCGTCTTTATGAGAGTTAGGGTTTTAGTGAGTGAGTCTTAGCAGAACGGAGAGCGTTTGTTAGCAGAAATCGGAGCCTGCCCTCGAGTAAGGACTCCATGGATTTTTATAGCTAAGATGCTGGGCATCCTTCCTTTGATAGGAGCGCTTGATTTCTGCGCTCTGCTGGATAAGTTTCCTTTCTTGGTGTGGGGCTTTAATGGCGGTAACGGCTCCTTGGGAGGATTGCTTTCCTTCTGTATTTTGTAACTGCTAGGGTTTGCTGCAGACAGAGGAGAGAATCTGGCACTTTTCTCGTGTGAGGCGCTGAATCTGTTGGTGACCGTTACAATAGAGATTACCTATTGGAGAAGCACGAAATCAGGGGAAGAGACTGTTGTTGGTCGTGGATGGAAGAGTGGGTCAGACTGGGCCTGCCCACATGAGGCTTGCTCATGGGCCGACCTACTGTAGCTCTTCCGGTCAACGGAAATGCTGACTGCCCCCTTGTGCCAGTTGCCCGTCCATATGCTGATTTACTTGGCTTTTCGTCCGGTCAACGGTTCGTGTTGACTATTCAGGCTTATGTTTGGACTTTCGTGGACTTGAGTCGTTCCTCTTTCTTGGGCCAACCCACTATGGGCGTACCCATCATAATCAATCCAAAATCCCTTCATCCATACTTGAAAATGTCAAATAATGAGTGATTTTCAAATATCCCAATGAATAAAACAACTGCAAACATGCTTTTCCCGAGCCCAAGAAATTACGATGGAACAACAAACTAACTTGGAATCTGATCAGCTTTCAGCTGGAAGAAATAAATTCACCCCACAAAACAACACCTTAAGAAGTGGATTGATATGAATATAACCATAAATTTTCATGAAGCCACCATATAAATATTCGTAACATATTTCTTGCCTTGTGGGGAATAAAACGACCATCACAGTTGTAGCCATCAGTTTGGTAGCTTCACCTTAGAAAGCTCCACTGTGGTAGTAAGTAGCTATTTTACTCTTCTGAGTTGTCTTCCTTTAATTTGTGTAGTTTTCTCCCATGTAGCCCTTATTGTGGCTAGGCCCAAAATAAAATAATTCCTCATTAAAATTGACATGGCTAAAACAAGTACTTTTCATTATAAAATCATATATTTCATATATAAACTGAAAGTTTCCAATCAATGAATGAAATCATAGGAATACATGCCTTGAAACAACCTAGTATAAGCTTATAATGGTGATTGCGTTGGTCTTGACTTAGCTAGATATGAGTAATGGAAGTTGTGGTATCAAAGCAAGAGGTTTAGATTTCCTGTGCACATCTTGCATTTCTGATGCATTCATGAATACAAATACAAGTTGTGTCTTGTAGGCAGTAGAGATGCCTCCCATTAACCCACATAAACCCCCAAGGTTAGTGACCTATGATGCATCTCCGGTAGATGATCATCCATTAGAGGCATTATATCTTCTCCACATGTGGAGTTGCTTGAGTTGAAGCATGCCATGGGTCTGTTTTTAAAAGTGCTTGCTACAAAGCTCAAAAAGGCGCCTTTTATGTGCGTGTGTCAATTGAGAGCTACAATTTTCTATGGTTCTTATATTCGCATCGAGGATGGAACAAGGTTATCATAGATAAGGTTTGGGGTCATATTTAGCATTTCAGGTTATTGAAGCAAAGATATGTTAAACAGAAAGGATCTGCAGATTTGTTTCCAAATGGTGTTTGGTATAGGTTAAAGATGGACAGTAATTTTGAGGTTGTAGAAATGTTTGGATGTGTCGGTTATTGGGTTGTAGATTTCTGCTTGTTACACTTTGGCTTTGTTTAAGATTGTTATATTATGCAATGGCTGTTTTGTTGTCATATTAGCAGCAATCATCGCAATGGGATTTATGCAAAATATAGTATTAAAATGTCCCGAACAATTGCTTTTCTGTGAAAAATTGCCCATTGATGCATGGAAAAGCGTCTCCTCACCACAATTTTTTTTTTTTTAAAAAAGCCTTCAACAAGTTATTATTTATTAAAATCTATTCATAGGATATGCCATATTTTTATGGTTTATAGATCTCCTTTAAGCAATTATTCATTGGTAATTATCCATGCAGTAGCCAATTGGAAGTTTTTTTATTTAAGGAAAATGAAGATAAACCCAGTAAAATGGCTCTTGACCATGATTTGATTACACCAAAAATTGCAGGAGAGAAGTGGAGCTAAAACCGCTCAGCCGTAATCTAACCTCACGATTAACTTACTAAAAACATGTGGAGCTTACCTCTCATGTGACAAATCAAAATTCATGGTATCATCATTCTTCCAATTACCACACAGTAAGTCCAAAAATTAAGCAACACAATAAAAATGACAACAAAATTCATTCTTCCTATGTTGGTAACAACTTTCTATTTTTTTTCATGTATTTTCATTGCTTCACCAGGAAATGCTTCTGGTGTCGATGACATAACCAAATATGGAGGTATGCCGGGCAGTGCAGATATTTCCCAGGTAAGATTGACTAACTATATAACTATACATTAATAAAAGATTGACCAACTAACTAACTAACTATATATATCTATCTTTTGAGGGGGAATTTGCTATTTTTTAGGCTCTTACTAATGCTTGGAAAGAAGCTTGCACATCCACAACTCCTAGTAAGGTGGTGATACCACACAATGCTCAGATTTTTACTCAAAGGACCTTGCAAAAGTTCTATCATTCTTGAAGTTTCAGGAACATTCAAGGCCCCTGCAGATCTGGCACAATTCGAAGGACATGATGCATGGGTTACGTTACAATAGGTTGATGGCTTGATGTTCACGGGGTTAATGGAGGCAGTGTTTTCAAAGGCCAAGGATCAGTCGCTTGGAAGCAAAACAGATGTGCAGAAAAAGGAAAATGCAAGTCACTCCCTTATGTAAGCTTCTATGGTCTGATATTGCTTGATTTTGTTATCTTTAGAGGGCGAGTCTTAATACAATGGTAATGTTACTCATGATCTATAAATTACGGGTCTTAATTGTAAAAAAGTAACCTATCTGTGATGCGGTGCATCTCACCCTCATTGAACCCGGCAATAGAGAGAATAAGGATGAAAAAAGTCACTTTCACTAAAAGTTTATTACAATTCTACAAAAAATGATGTAAATGGTTTTGTTTTCTTTATTTTTTTGTTGAGTGAGCCCAACTAATAGGTGTCACACCATTCTTTTCAATAAAATTATCATAATCTTATATTATGATTAGTGTTTGATTAGAATATCTTTATTTGTCAACTACAGGCTATACTAATGATTCATAAACCATGCAGAATTTAAGGTTCAACTATTTAACGAATTCTTATATCAGTCTCATTAGCTCTAAGAACAGCAAATTATTTCACATGAGTCTTTTGGTTTGAAACAACACAACCCTAGAAGACATTACCGTCACCAGACCTAAATAAAGCCTTAACACAGATGGCATCCACATAGGAAGATTGGATGGTGTCAACATCACCAGAGCGACGAACTAGACCGGATATGAATGTGTCTCGATCAGCGACGGCACAAAGAACCTGCACATCAAGAAAATAAACTGCAGGCCCAGCCATGTGATCAGTGTCGGGAGCCTTGGGCCAGTACCAGAACGAGGAAAGTGTTGTCAGAGTCTTTATGAAGAACTGCATCCTCATTAGCAGTGATAACGGTGTGATGATCAAGACGCGGTTGAACTCCGATGAGTCCATTCCTTCCGAACTACATTTTGGCCACATCATCATGATCAATGTCTTGAACCCGATTATCCCTGATCAGACCTACTGCCCCTACAACCATTGCGTGGCCAAAGCTCCTAGGGTTAAGCTCAGTAATGTAAGCTTTAAGAAGATCAGAGGCACATCCAGTGCCCCAGTTGCCGTCAAGCTCATCTGCAGCAGTGGCATGCCATGCGAGAAAGTCAAGCTCGTGGACATTGATTTGACATATGCTGGAAAATGAGGCCCTGCTATCTCGGAGTGTGCTAACATCAAGCTGACTGCTTTGACACGATGAGCCCGGCTCCTTGTACCAAGCCTGCCAGCTCTCAGGCTGGTATGGAGATGCAGTTTGTTATCTCCAGCTAGTCTCTTCATGCACTGGGATCATAATGTACAATGCTCTTATATGAAATCATGAATGAATGTTGTAACCTTGAGGATAATCACAGTGCCTTACCGAGTTATAAGAATACGGAGAACCCTTTTTCAAAACTTATGTGTTATCACTTTTGAGTAACTGGTTGCTATGACTTTTCTCTGGCTCCTATTTTAAAGGGACTTAGTCACTTGGCTCATTTTATTTTCCATTGCAGTTTTTGCATTCTTTAGATCACAACAGGAGAGCCTAAAATTCCATCAGGTCCTTGCTATTAAACCTGCTTTGGAAATTCAGAGTAAATTATAAAAATTTCAATCATTATATATATATATATTTATTTATTTATTTAAAAGAAATTTTTGAAAGGCAAGTCAAACACAAAGCTCTAAACAGACAAGAGTAGATAATTCCTCCGTGTGGGTTAAGTAGATTAGGTCGGATTGTGGTTTTTGGCTGTTCCAATTGCGTGGGAGATGCCTCAGAGACTTGATGTCGTTGAGTTCTCAGTTTGCCACTTGGCAAGTGTTGAGTTACTACACGTGGCAATCAGACGAAGGCTTGCATCGCATGGCCATCACCCCTATGACACGTTATTAGAGCAATTAGGGTATATTTTGACCGTATCAAAGATGACAAGTGAACGGAATAGAGAGGCACTGCACCTGATGAGTGAGATGCAACCGCATCATACTCGGTGGATCATCAGATATAAATTTACCTGTCCAATGGCCCAAATGCATTGCTTTTTAAAAAATAAAAAATAAAAAAAAAAACAAATTTAAATAATAATAATAATAATAACCCAACAACAACAACGATAGCCATTTGATTTATGTCCAATAACCATGAATTGCAGTGCAGCCGCTGGATCTCACGAATAGGGTACAGCATGACTGAGTCTGAGTCAACACGATCAAGCTTGTTTTAAAGTGACAGTGAAAGAGTCCAACTTGAATTAGTTGGAATTTACCATGTTTCCCTACTTCATTGAATTTGTGACCCAAGTAGCCAAGTATAATTCTACCTTTATTTTTCATTATGAAATGTAGCATGTTACGTGTTAATAACAGCAATCCATAGAAGGCAATAATAGACGGGGGATTCTTTTTATCTCCTTTTATTTTCACCCTGCTGAATCAATTTTGAGACAAATTACCAGGAGAGGGGATGCTTTCGGACACCCTTAAATGATAGGGCACCCCATTAATCCATACGCACTGCCGGGTATACATAATAATCGATGAATAAATAAATGAAATATTATGGAATCAACGTGGGCAAAGATGTGTGAGGCACAACTCTATGCAGATGACAAATAACGAATGACAGAAATGAAAAAAAATAAAAGACTGGATTGATAAGGTCATCATATAATCACAACACGAAATTACCATAATATCACTGTCATCTTCAACTTGGACATCTATGAATCGAAATCTTTGCGCTTCAATAATTTTCTTGACAGTTTATGTATTTTCATTTTTCGCACAGCTTCAATTGTCACTTTTTTTTTTTATTTTTTTGGGTTGGGGGGCCTACGCTGATAATATCAGTAATTTTAATGGAGTAACTTATCAACCCACTATTATACGGTTATATAATGGTCTTTTTAAATATTAAATTTTTTTATTCTCTCAGTAGCTGATATTATTTAAAAGTAATGAAAGATAGAGATTGAGACAACATTTTGACATATTGTTTTGGTCTTAATTTTAATGCTGTAAGGATATATCTCAACATTTTGAAAGGACCAACGTAGTCAATCTCATCAGAAACATGAACAGCCTGAATTCTTATCCTTATTGCTCGCCTTTCAAAAATCTCAACGCCGTGAAACTTGTTTTTACTCGTAAAGGAATAAGCAAATAATTATGCCTACAGAGATAGTGTAAGCTACTGCCAAACAAGCTTTTATTGAATTCCAATCACAAGATGAAAAGCTAATTATCAGCGGAGATAACAACTAAGCAAGAAACAAAATGGTGAGATCATCACTAGTTTCACACATATTTCCAGTTTCCCTACTTCAGAATTACAGCAATGTATGTACAATTACAATTCAATTGCTCATGTTTGAATTGCAGTAAACCAAAGACCAAAAATAAAAGATAACTAGCTCTTGTACCAATAAGAAGCGTGATAAATTATTAATCAAATGTAAAGGCAGCATCAACCATACATGACTTACATATATGCCACATTTATTGGCAATGCCCCATCTCCTCGGAAGACATCCTTGAGTGAAACAAAGCATGGGACATGAGCAATTGCAGGGAAGTCCAGGCTCTTCATGTTTTGGAAACTTCGTCCATGAGGATCATACTCGAGCAAATAACGATGCCCACATAGAATCAAAATTTTCCCATTTTTAAGAAAATTAGTCACTTGGATCCACCGATAAGGGTCCCACCAGTCCACAGCAGGATCTCTAATAGAGAGCTTCTTAACCCAAGATTCTGGGACACCATACTCTTCCATAACCCAAACTTGGACATCGGGACGAAAAACTCTGGCATCAATAGCACAGATAGAGAGGCAGCCCCGTAATATGCCCAAGTTAGACCAGTGATATTTATTCCTTTGATCAAAAGAAAAGATGGGAGGTTGCGGAATGGATGTAAAATTCTCATTGATAAAATCAAAAGAACATATCAACTCATCACAGCTAGTACTAGAAGCATAATCGACGATCCAATGAAGAGAATTATTTATATAGAATCCAGGTATTAGAGAGGGTATTGCATAAGGGGCATCTCCAATTCTTCTCCATTTGCGGTCCACACCAAAATCATGTATCTCGGTAGCCCATTTAGATGCAGGAGCTTGTTTTTCATGGAAGACTCGAAGGACTTTATACCGGTTTGTCCTCGAA
Source organism: Nepenthes alata (assembly GCA_028571085.2). Classification (NCBI taxonomy): domain Eukaryota; kingdom Viridiplantae; phylum Streptophyta; class Magnoliopsida; order Caryophyllales; family Nepenthaceae; genus Nepenthes; species Nepenthes alata. The sequence goes on along the minus strand of JAOVVI020013846.1, from coordinate 1,230 downwards.
CAAAATCCAAACCCAGCTACAACCTTATCATCTGAAATGCTAGTTGGCTCTGGAAGGATGGAATATTGTCCCATGATTGGGTTCCATATTGCAACCGGCTCACGGGACTTAAGCTCACGGAGACAAATCAAGCCATTGCAGGAATTACCAAGCTGATACCTGAAGTTTGGGACCTCAGCACAACATTTTTCTGAGATGGAAAGATAGCAGGAAGTAATGGAGCAATCATCAGCTGCCTCAATCAGGTAGATGTCTCGAAGGCTGCTGATGCTACCTTTGATCTGAAGTATGAGAGTCGTGGGTGTATGCGCAGCATACAATTTGTAAAAGTAATTTTCTGTAAGCATAGAGCGCCATGCTTTGCAGACATACCTACACTGTGAAAGGGTCTTCACTGGGAGTCTTCCCAAAATATCAATGACAATGCTACACGGTAGGCCTGGCATTCTGGTACTTCGAGTCTCCATATCCGATTCTTTGATTCTTCAATGATGTCACTGGTGATGGTCAGTTTCTGATCAGGTAATAATGATGTATTGTTAGAAGTGCAAAATCATCACCGAAGAAAACTCTTTTTCTGTTCGCAAAATTAAACCCCACACGAACAAAATAGCCTTCAAGAGACAAAATACGTAGGGGAAAGAGAGGAGAAGGGGAAACAGAGATCTTTAGATAGCGATGGGGCCAACTGAATGTGAAGTTAATTCTAGGACATGTAGCTGTTGGGGTCACTCTCGAGTGGCATGTCCGCGGACTCCATTGAAGGAATGGACGAGGACTCTTTGAGGACGAGGACTTTTTCAGGCGTCTTTGGGACGAGGACTCTCGCGTTGGTCATGTCCGAGAACAGTGGACGAGGAGCCTAAGATTGTAGGAGTTGACTCTATCCTCGTAAGCCTGCTGTGGCCGCTTTTGCAGGTAGGTCGGTCACCTACCCTGATTGGAAGTTGCGGCGGTGACAACTTTCCCGGCGGCGACAACTTTCCAGGCGTCAGGCCTGTCATCTGGCACGCCAGGCATGTGCCTTCCATGACAGGCCTAGGAGCATGGTCCTGCCACCCTACGGCCAGTAGGGTGGCAGTAGGTGGCTGGCCGTCCAGGCTGGCACTGTATATATATATATGGCTTAGGCCCTTGCTTGTCTCTTAGTGGCAATATTGTGTAGGAAAGAGCCTTGAGAGAGCTGTGGGCAAGCTTTGTTGTAAAGATAGAGTGAGAAACACTTGTAGA
>JAOVVI020013845.1:0-11706 GCA_028571085.2 Nepenthes alata | reverse complement strand
ATTGGTTTTTTTTGTTTTTTTAATTTGATAACACCACAAACTATAACCTACAAATCGTCTTTTCTCTCTTGCGCATGAAAAAAATTGTGCTATATGTGTAATGCCCGGTTCCCCTTCTATTTATTTTAGTATTATATGTTATTTTTGGTATATTGAATGTATTATAATTAATTATATATTGTGAAATTTTAAAAGATTTCAGAGCAGCTGGTTGGCGCTTGAGTGACGTCTGAGCGCTGTTTGCAGAGAGCTGGTGCCTAAGGTCGGGCTTGAGTGCCGTTTGCCAAGAGGGTGGCGCTCAAGCGCGGTTTGGGGTATATAAGGGGGAGCAGAGAGAGGAAGAAGAGTAGTAGTGGTTCGGAGTATTCTTTTGTCAAATCTGCTTGGTAAGAGATTAAAGCAAATATCTTTAAGCTCTATCCTTAATCTGTTTCAATATCTGATAAAGTTTGTATATGTTTTAGAGGTTTAATGTTCATACATGCTATTTTTATTTACCCCATTTGTTTTTCTTTATACATACATGATATTTTTACCAATTGTTTGGGGGTTTTATTTAGGTTTTGCAAGTATTTGAAGATTTTGTTATTTTATAAAAAAATAGGTATACATTTGAGACTATATATTTATGTATCAGTATATTTGTATGACAAAAGTCATGAAAACCTGCATAGATCGTGCTTTAGTACTCATGTATTGCTGCTTGGGGGTCAAGGTCTCTACACTTGTGATACGATTCAATATGTGATATATGACCCTCACCCGACAAGAACTTTGTTCCCAATGGAAAAATTTGTGACTCTCTTTTTCGCTAGCAGGAAAATGTTTTGTTTGTAAATGACCCACCCTATTTGTATTTTAATGAGAATCATCGTAAGCGAATTGAACAAAAAACTAATATATGTACTAAACTTGAGAATTATACCCAAAGCCGCGGGTGGCAAAATATAGTGAGCACGTACCTTATCTATAGAAGACTGAGTATATAAATGGCCTTACTCATAGGTCTAAATAGTAGTTGATATGGTTTAAGGTTATTGGGAGTATATATAAACCTTCTTCAAGTGGGTCTCTTGATTTTTCGATTTTGTGCATACTTTGTATTTTTATATGGGTTTGTATTTGAGTTTTGTTTTGAGATTCACAAGTTTGCCTATGGTTGTAATTTTGTCAGTCTCGTACATTTAGATATGTGATTTGTCCAGAAACATGTTTCGATTTATGTGATTTCATTCCAATCTTTGTTTATTCGTATGTGATTCGAATCCGAACTTTGTTTCGCTCAGTATATGTTTCATATGGACTTTGATATGATTTGGATTACGTGAATTCGCTCTAGATCACCTTTTGTTCAGAGTATGTCATGATGGGACTACGTTTCAATTTGGATTTATGATTTGAGTACGAGATTACCTTACGACTTTCAATATCAAATTTTTAGATTTGTATTTTTTACGCGTTTTGAATGTTTTTATGGACCCTCCCTCTAATTTCAAATATTATTATTTATTATATGATATTGATACTTACTGAACTTTAGGCTAAAGTATTTGTTTCTTTTCCCTTTAGATTAGAGAGCTTGAATACAGTGTAGAAGTTTGGACGTTATCTAACCACAACTTCGTCTATTCTGGTGAATATTATTATTTGTTCAGTTTGTGTTGGCGTGGGCTGTATTTTGGGTATTAGAGTTCAACCGGATGTAGGCCTTCTGATATGCATTGAGAACAGTTGGGTTGCTGTATATTAGGCTTTGTTGATATGTTATGATTTGTCACCTCCCTTGCAATATTTATGGAATAGATTGTACTTTATTATTATTGTTCGGATAGATATCTGATAAGGTCCTTTGATGGGTTTTAGGTTCTATTTATTATTATTGGATGATAAAATTTTATGGTACATTTTTTTGTCACACCTGAGTTTAGAATTTATTGATCATCATGGAATTAATTTTGGGATTTTTAATTTTTTGTGAAATATAATTATTACACCTGCTTTACTCTGAGTTCATAATAATATCTCTTTCTCTCTCTCTCTCTATCTATCTATCTATCTATCTAACCACAGCGAATGGAAAAATTAAAGTTGTGATTCTCAAACGAGCAGGTTCAGCCCCTCACCAACCTGAACTATAACACCCTGGTGTTCCATTTTAAGTTAATCGGACATGTGATCAAAAGTATCATTAATTGGAGAAATTAATATGCAGGTAATATTTTTCAGAGCAAATAATTTGAAGCTAATATTCTAATGAGCTTGGACAAGTTGATTTTGAGAAATTAGCAGAGTGATGTTTTGGCAATGTTCTGCATCAGTAGATTATTACTTTGAATTGAGTGAATCATTTGTTAGAGATAATTATGACGGTTAAATATTTATATTGTGTTTTATATATTTGTAATTTAATTAAATTAATAGAAAGGGAAAATCGGTAAAAATAAAACCCCAATTTCCCTTAGAAACCCTAATTCTAGGCACCTCATCCTTTCCTTCAACCCTAGCAGCCACTTGTGTGAGTTGGAAACCCTAACATATTGTTAGTTGCCTCTTGTTTTGTGAGGAGATCAGCAGCTTTAGGAGATTTCAGAAGGTGGATTAGTTTCTGTAGTTAAAAACCGAATAGTGGAAAGAAAACTTAACACCCTTTTTTAGCAAACCCTAGCTGCCCCCTTATGAGTTTTAACCAAAATTTTTTAGTGAGTAGCTTATGATATTGAGGAAACAACGGCAGCCATGTCGGTATGAGTTAGTGGAGCCTTTTTGCCGAAATTTAAAAAGAGAAAAGAGAGGGAAAAACCTAAAACCCTAGCTAGCATATCACTTCAAACCCTAAGGAGCCTATTCTTTCTTTTTCACCATCCTTGTGACGCCACTTGAAGAGAAAAAAAGAGAGAAAGAGACTAGCTAGTAGGGAGGTGAAGGAAGCCATTCTTGGAGAAGAAAAAGAAAAGAGGAGAGGAGATCCAACAGAAGCAAGTGACATTTCCTTCTTTCTTCATATGGTCACCATCTTAGGAAGTTATTCGTGTATATTCTACTACAAGCATTTTGTGTCTTGTGCTCCTCTTCATTATACATTTCGGATCCCTCTTGTGATTGCACCAAATCATGACAAATTGTATCCTTATGAACTCTCGTGTATCTTGAACCCGTAACTCTTACAATGTCTAGCATGAAAAATGATGTCTTTTATTCCTCCAAAATGTGAGTATATGTCACTGTTTTGGGGGGGGGGTCAAATGCTTCTTCATCTCTTGATAATGGATCATATGCTTAGCGTAGTAAAACTAAAGGCTTAATTGTTAAAAAAACATGTATATGTTTCATGTCATGAAAAATCAATGTTGGCCGTGTACTTGAGAGATTATGGCAGAGTCAAAAATATAATTTTTGCATGATTATATGATAACATGTTGTAGATCTATGTTTTTTCTGAATGTATAAAAGAATATATGCTTGTAGATCTAGAAGTTGGCATCTAAGACCCTTAGTGGCCGTGTGTCTAGGTAGACTTGTAGGAGTAATTTTCTATGGTATGATAATATGTTTATGGACCTATAATTCTCCTAGTGGTGGCGTGCTTCTACAAGGGGCTAAGACCCAACTGCGTGTATTATCCAATGAATTATATGGATCTGCATATTACCCCAGTGCCGTGTGCTTAGGTGGACTTATAGGAGTAATTTTCTGTGGTATGATAATATTTTTATAGACCTATAATTCTCCAAGTGGCGGTGTGCTTCTTTAAAGGGGTAAGACCAAATTGTGTGTATTATACAATGGATTACATGGATATATGACTTTTACCCTTGTGGCCGTGTGCTTGTGATGCTAAGTGTGGTCTAAATTCATACTCGTATATATTTTATATGGTAGTATATGGTATATTTATGATCTCCATAGTGTATGGTAGACCATGTGTAAGAATTATAGTATTCTTCATCTAGTGGACTTAGAGTGATGGCCATGCACCTAGAGGATCAAAAGAACAGTCTTGAGCATGTGGGTTATATTATAAGATGGTCAGTAGGAAATCTGAGAGATTTTTATAATCTGGACTTACAATACAAGTGACCAGAAAAGTAGGTCAAATTTTCCCTAGTGGCCAGGTGGTATGGCTAAGTGTAGGATGAACTTGTTGTCATACTTAGTAAAGTTTCGCTCTCAATGTACTTAGGGATGATTGATATTAAAAACTCTGAGGTTGGACTTGATAGAGTAGAACATGATCTAGTAGGGGCATGTAATCACATATGACCATCCTCTTTTATCCCTTCATTTGAATCATTGAATGTTCATGTCTCTTGTTCTTCGTTGCTCTACTCCGTTGTCATCCTATAGTTAGTATAGAGGAGATTATATGAAAATACTACGGTATAGAGAAATATGAAACATTAGTATAGTCTATAGTCATTCGATATCTATTCTATATCTCGATGGATCAAGGCCTATTATTTTAATATAGGAATACTTATAGCCATATGACTAATCTTAGAGTGTGATATTGAGGCACGGCACAGTAAGAAATACTTGGTTTGACATATTGTATGAATTCTTGTACTTAAAGTAGTAGGAGAAATTCTGAGCTTTCCATGTCTTGGAAGCTTGCAGGAAGAGTTAGGCTTTTCGTGCCTTAGACACTCGTAGGGAGAGTATGAGATTCCCATGTTTGTGTCTCTTGTTGGCAGAGTCTTGGAAGACCCAGTGTGGTCACATGTCAAACTTTTTAATGTCAAGATACCTCGTGGTATTGACTCGGCCGATGTAGGCGTAGATACGTTAGCACTTGTTTAACAATAACAGAATAAAATCCAATGAGATTGTTGTGATATCTCGGCGTTGTTGATGAGACCTTTTAAGATGGATTCAGTGGAATCCATCTTCTCATTGATGTTCTAATTCAGTGACATCCACTTAAAGATACATGGAATTATGGTTGAGTCACGTTATGACTATTTGCACAGACTCTAGTAATTTTGGAGTTGAGTACAGTGTTGTTGCTATTATTTCATCCATGTCATTTCATCCCTGTTATTTCATCCCTGTTAATGTTAGAGTTGAGTACTGTGTTTATTATTGTCATTATGTTCATGCTATTGGTTATTACTACTTGTTCAACAATTTGTACGATCCTTGATTTTCTTAACAAAATATTCGAGCAGAACACATATAGTTAGCCGAATTCACATTTTTGCTAAATCTATTATCAAGTTGAGAATCCCGAAGCCTAGATGTTTTTTCATTTTGAGTTGGAGATTTATGTACATTTTTTAGACAAGAATATTATGGAGACTTTGGGGTTGTGTTCCCCTAATACTGAGTGTATGATGGACATTGGTTTTACCTCAGAGTTTGCAAGGGGTATTTATGAGCTTATTAATATTTAAATTGATGAGGTATTATGTTATGTTTTGGATTTTTGGAGACAATGTACCATTTCAGGTCTGCAGTCGTTGACCAGGTTTGAATCATCAGGCAACCTCCCACAAAAAAAAAAAAAAGTAATAATAATAGCAGTAGGTGTTTATAGAAAAAAATAAGAAAACTAAATCGAGGTGTTACTGCAGAGGTTGCATTCTATATAATAAAAGAACTATAGGAAAGGAATTTTGTAGGATTTTTTTTAAATGGGAAATATATGAAAGTTCATCATGGAAAAGCAAGTCTCCCGTCAACTAATTTTCTGCCAACTCAGGTTATTGAATTAAACATAAATCCAATGCCACAAAACCAATCTAATGAAAAATGACAAAATCTTAGTTATCGAGCATGCTTTACTATCTCATATAAAACAACACAAACTCCATTGCAAGACATAAGGATCTTGCACCTGGAATTAGGTCTAAGCCCACCTTTCTGTAATTATAGCAAATGTTTGAATCAGATGCTTCCGAGCAACATGGGTGGGACAAAACGATGCAAAATTGCCCACCAAAAAGAGGGTTGAAAGTGAAAAACGTTTGGCAGTTGCAGCTGGCTTGGGTGCTTCAAATTGCACAATATCATAAACAATGAAACAATATCTGTAGAAATTAGAGCCCTGAATTTGAGCGAACCTATCAACAAGTTGAAGTTTGAACAGACTCATACCAAGCAAAAGGCTGTGAAACTACACAGTGGATCAAGTGTACCCATTCTTGCAGAAAGGAGACCCAGGAGGAGCGATGAGACCAAGCCCTTGCATCACTTTCAATCTCCGTGCACCAAGATCTCCAGACTTTTCTGGGATCAGCTCCTGACAATGGCATGAGTATGTATACTCGCATTAGTTATTTGGTGGGGAAAAGGGTTTAAATATTGTGGTAGATGAGAAACAAAATAGACTGAATTATAACTTGGTTTGGGCAATTAGAGAAAAATCTTCCTACCATCTATTTGAGAATCAAACGTGTGTTCTCTCACAATAACATGAGGATTCTTCATCTGAAAATTAACACATATTTAATGGGAACTACAAAGAAAGACAATCCAGCAATGACATGTGAAGCCTTCGTTGAAATTACACATTTGGTCAAACAAAGGATGATGCAATTAGGCATTGTCGTGGGATATCCAAACTAAATTGATTAGTGCCGATTTTGTTATATTTACTTCAAAATTGACATACTACTGCTTTTAAAATCTCACAATTGACAAGGAAAGTTTTAAAACTTTTTTACCCAATGGAACGTCAATATTTCGACATTTCACAATACATCCACACATCAAGGTCAATAAATCTTGTAAGACTATATATGGCTGAAAATTCTTAGAACCCTAACATGGGATACTATCAATCATCTTTCTCTTCCTCATATCCCAATGCACCATGCTTTGATTTCATAGTAGCAAGATAAGAGCTCCAAATTCTTCACCCTTTCAAATGGGCATTTTCTCAAGAAAGATTTTATGCGAAACAAATATGATAATTATTAATTGGCAGTTGAACACTTCAGGGTGATCCTGGCACTTGGTAGCTTTGTTTCAATGTCAGCCAAAGTTCACATGGTTTGAACTATAGAAACAACCCATTAGAAATGTCGAAGTAAGGCTATGTTCATCTAACACTCTCTATACACCATCATGTGGGAATCTCATGCACTAAGCCACCCTTTCAAACAATCAATGGCTTCAAAAACAAAGTGCAAATAAAAACCAAGGGAAGCAAAGAAACTAAAAGCTTAGCTTACTGAAATTGGCACTTCTAGTACTGCCTTTTCCTCTGCTCCACTTTGCTTCAATTCCTTTCTTAAAGCATCAACTTCGATTTTTCCTGCAAAAAATAATTTTCACAATAATACAGCAATCAGATGCTTGGCATGCAATCAAATTCTCCAGTGCAAACTTATCGTTAAATAACTTTCAAGTAAATCCTAAATAAAAAGAAGATTTACCCAACCAGTCAATCTCTTGCTTTCTGAACTGAGCACCTTGGTTTAACTAAACCATGCACTTCTTATAAAGAGAGAAAAAAAATGCACTTTTTAAAGAAATAACATGCTCTTGCACATGTACTTGTTAAAACATGCACTTGTTAAAGAAAAAGCTAGAACATGAACCAACAAAAGAAGACTTGCACATGTTTTAGTATTTGCCACAATGGAATCAGCATCAGCATTTAATTACAGTTGACTACAGCAAAGAAGCTATCACAAATGGCATAACACGGTAAACTTTAAAAAGGGCATAATATAATTATGCACATTTCATGGAGAAGCTACAACACTAAGAAATTCTGGGGGAAAGAACAACAGCTGGAAACAGCTGCTAATGCTCCGTAGACTGAGGAGCAGAAAAGGGAATCAACCAAAAGGAGGGGAAACTGAAAATGGTAAATCTGATGTTCTAAATGTAAGAATATTATCAGACACTTATTTCTTTATGTGCCAAATTATTTACAGGAATATAGTGATACCACTTGGCTTCTCCACATATTCAGAAATTGCAGAATCTGAATGCATAATGATAAAACATAAACATCTGAGCCTCCAAGATAGTGAATAGCAGGTAGAGCATGGTGGAAAGAGAGAATTACAAAAATTGCAACGTTGGAAATTTGGCTGACCTATAGATTTGGAATTGGAAGGTTGGGTCTTGGATATGCCTGGTTCGGATTCAGAGAGGTCCTATGATTAAAATTCAATTTAAACAGTCAAAAATAGCCGTAATATAATAGAACTTCGAAATCTTTAAAGATAATGCTTGCAAGCACAAGAAGATAAGAAAGTTACCCTCTTCAAAGATTTCCGAATTATCTCTCTGTAACTACCATTGTGCTGCTTGAGTATCTGTGGCGTTAAAAGAACAATATAAATTCATTTAAGTAAAGAAAACCAACAAACTGCATGCATCAACCATTCTAGCAGATGAATTCTCCTTAAAGGTAATTAAATAGAACAGTAACATGCTGATTAAAAAATGGATTAGGTAGAGACTAAGCAAAAGAAATGGGTAATAAACATTGAAACTCACATTTTCAAACTCAGAGAGACTTTTCATGGGATCCACGTAGACACTGCAATGTCAAAGCAAAGGTTATTTTTCAAACGCGAAAAATTTGAAAAGTCAACAAACAAAATCATCAAGCAATAATAAAAGAACTAACTACTTATAGCTTCCATAAAGTCGAACAAGGACTGCACTGCTTATTCTCTTCCGAGGTTTAATCTTCCTGCTCACGGTGTTCTCATCCATAACCTACCAAAATCATTGGTAGAACAAAGAAGTTATAATACAATTGATCTAACTATGGAAGGAATCATTTTTAAGTCTCATAAGACCACATGAAAACTCCTTATAAGGAAACCGAAGTACTCTTAAAAAAAATATAACCAAAAAGTTGCAAGTGATACTCACCTGTGCAGGCCACCATGATGTGCCAAGAAGCTTGACCCATGTGACATCTCCTGGTTTCAATCCATCCATGAAATGTTCTTCTATGGTTTTGTCCCCATTTCCCACATCAGCACGTCTCCTAGAATTTGCATGACGCAAGCTTTTCATACTTTGGCATTGAATGGCCTACTTTAAAATCAGGGGGAAAAGCATTTCAAACGAGTGTGCCAACATGAAAATCACAAAATTATAACAGGCATTTGAAAAGCTCTGCATTTTGTATAAAGCCAGGAAGAGCAATCAATACCCTGAAAGAAAATTTGAAACAACGTTTACTATCTAAATTATTGCCTTTTCCTTTATAGTTAGAATACAACAATATCTCAGTGCTATTTTTGGCAATTTGTTTGTAGTAGTCTCATAAATCCTAGCAAAGTCAATATTTAAAATGAAAGAATCCATCAAGATAACAATGCAAAAGCATGTGATAAAGGCAATTTTAACCACTAAAGAAAAGAAGGAAAAATAATTTAACTTATAATTAAGCATAACAATTACAACTTTTAAGTTGAGGCATTGCCCATAAGCATCATTGATGCTGATTGTGCACTTCATCATCAAACTCGTTACAAATGGATCAAGCTCAAGAAGATTCTAAATCATAGGAAACAAGTGATACCATGCCAGTATCATGTAAAAACTCTGTAATGGCCCATTAGTTACAATCAGAATTGCTAGTGTGCAATACTTAGTTTCCCGTCAGTATTGTAAGTGGTAAACCTTCATGTAATCCCCAAGTAGACATTGTTCATGAGTGTCACCCATAAGATGAGCAAGAAAAAGAGAAAACCTATACAAAAGATTATAATCCAATCAAAAACTAGCTATATGATAGGAATCATGAAGTTCCCCTCTTCCCCGAAATAAACAATCATATTGCAAGCTTTCTCAATGGAGCTGGAGTGGGATTCAATACCGTGCAAAAGGTATATGATTATTTCTTCCAAATAGTCTGTGTCACATTTGGCAATTTATACCTCAAGCCTTATTTCAACCAAGAGCAGCAGCTAAAATAAGTTGTCCACAAAAATGATAGCAATAGAAGAACTCGTCACAAGTAACAGCAAATATAAGCTATTCTCCATTTTGTAATAGTCATATTTAAGATAACAACCTGTCCCTGTGTGTTTGTTCTCAGTGTTAATAGATATTGCTTATGTCACAACAAACATGAGAAATGCCAAAATCCAAAAGGCACAGATACAGGTAGAGGAACAGAGAGAAACTCTCAAACCCCAAAACCCAATACACACTAAGTTACCCCAGCTCTCTCAATCTGTAAAAAATAATGGGAAAAAAGCTCACAAATGAACACATAAACGAAATTCAAACAGGCAAATGCTTGTACAGATCTGGTCCATATTCGACCGGCTATCTGTTCGTAAATTAAAGCTCAGCAATGGAATCAAATCGCACAGCCACTCAAATGCAAGGGGATGCGACATCATTTGAACAGCAAAAATTCAAAACATGGTCGAGAGCTTACACAATTTTTTCATACGCCCGTAAAAGATACAAATGCAGTAAATAAACTACTGAGAGAATATGCCATTTCATCCATGGAATCGCATAAATATACACATGTATAATCCATCCAAACTCAACAAGCAACACATTTCAGAATCCGTGGTCAACCTCAAAAGTATGTCCAACTAAGTAAAACCCACTCAGTACTCACCAGAAACCAAAACACATTTCAAAAAATATTGCAGAGGACATGACAGGAAGCCCCAAAATAGAAGCTTCTGAACTGTTCCTATCAGTTCTTAAAATCCAAAAATATATCTCAAATTTCCTACCAAAGGGGGTTTCATTCAACCTTTATGTTCAGGAAACAAAATCATATTACATCATCCAAGAGCAATAACCCCTTTCCCTCTAGAGGAATGTAAGAAAAATCAGGACGAAAATAGAAGGAGACGGTGAGTGCAAACGCATACAACCCCCACCGAAAAAAAATGAAAAATTTCACTTACTGATGAACAGATAGAGGTTCTGGAGATGGTGAAAAGAGGGAGGGGTTTGTAATCAGTATTCGGCACGATTGTTCATGAAAGAATGCAGCTTTTTGGTGTTCCGAGTGAACGGCCCAGTCCTTGAAGGGTTTATTGTCTTAAACATTGGGTATATTATTTTTTTCTTAAGAATGTTTCTTCTACATTGCAAACTAAAATATTAATATATTTCCTTTTTTTTCTTTCTTGGTTACGAAAACATTTATATATTTCATAAAATAGAAGTCATGGTATGTTAAAGGTCTAATATGGGACTACCCTTAGCAAAATATATTATAAAAATTATAAATATTGATTAAATATATAATTAATTTATTATTAGGTAATTAGTTAATTTTTTTGGTTTATTATCTTATTAGATGCCATGCTCTGTTTGGTTGTTTTTCAACTGAAACAGTTGGATCCTTATTGTTATAAGTATTGGCTACGGTGAATGCAAAAGGAAAAAATAAAATATTTTCCCGTTTTTCACTTACACTTTCCCTTTCCTCTCTCGTCTTCTCTCTTTTTTTTTTTACCACTCTGTTCCCTCGTGAGAGCTCCCATCTCCCTTCACTCTCAAAATCCTCAACTTCAAGTTCTCGGTTGCCGCTGTGGCGCACGTATCATAGGTGCTTTCATTGATAGGGCAGAGGACATGGCACTCGCAATGAAGCACAAGCACTCGACGCACTCGATGCTTCCATCGCATCGCTGTCGATGGAGGTGAAGGAGCTCAAGGTGACCGTCCAATGACATGCAGCCACCATTGTTGCCCAAGCTTCCACCATAGCACAAATTCGGAACTCTGTTGCTGAAATTCTTCAATTACTCC